>VWZF01001682.1:1368205-1628805 GCA_013396755.1 Sclerurus mexicanus | reverse complement strand
AGGGCAGGGCAGGACAAGGCATATCAGCCCTGCATCTTGCCAGGAGTAACCGTGGACCTGCCACAGGCATGGGGGGTCAGGCCTGGAGGCAGCAGCCGGCAGGAACGTAAGTGGGGCATCAGGGCTGTGGGCAGCTGCACACCCACAGCAAGGAGACACCACAGGAGGGTTGTTGCCATGGCTCTGTGGGGCAGCAGGCCTAGTGACATGCAATGCACAAAGAGCTGTGGTACTCCATGCCATTTTTCCCCTGAGGCTTCTCCTCAAGCCTCCCAAGTCCCTAAGCCTCATAAGAGAGTCTGTGGACATGATGCAGCACCCACAGAAGATGGAGGAGGAATGGGTCACTTAACCCACTTGGACATATGCGAGTTCATGGCCCTGGTGCAAGGCATTCCCAGAGGTGCTCATGGAACTGGCAGGTGTCTCTGAGAGACTGATGCCTGTCCTTTTTGAAATGTTTGTGATGAGTTGAAGGCAGTTGCTGTCATTCTCCTCTTTAACACAAGGAAAAAGCAAGATGCAAGGGAATATAGGCTGCTCAGCCTTAACTGTCCCTGCAAAAGTTGCCGATATTTGTAGAAGTCTGAGGAGATCAAGCCTGACCAACTTCAGTGCCCTCTGTGGCGAGGTGACTGACAGCTGTGGACATGGAGAAGGCAGTGGATGTTATGCATCTTAGCCAGGCCTTTGGCACAGTCTCTGATAGTCTCTTTATCATAAAACTGATAAGAAAAGGGCTGGACAAGTGGATTATAAGGTGAACGGAAAAATTGGTTTGACTGCCAAGACTCAGAGACTCAGTGATGCAAAGTCCAGCTGGCAGCCAGTAGTTTAATGTCTTCATTAACAACCTGGATGACAGGGAGCACTCTCAACAAGCCTGTGGATGACACTGAATTGGAGTAGGCAGTCAATACACTGGATGGCGGGCTGCTACCTAGAGGAACCTGAAGAGGCCAGAGAAATGGGCTGACCAGAAGCTCACCAAATGCTCACTCAACAAAAGCATGTACAAGGCCTTGCATCTGGGATGGAAACACCCCAGGCAGCAAGTGGTGGGGCAGGCTGAGGGGACAACTGTCTGGCAAGCAGCTATGTAAAGAAAGACCGGGGGACCTGTGTGGACAAATTGAATATGAGCCAGCAGTTGTGCCCATGTAGCATAGGTTGACTGCATCTTAGAATGTATTACTAAGACTATAGGCAATGTATATCCAGAAAAGTGATCCTTTCCATATGATCGGCACTTTTAAGTTTCATTTGGAGTACTATACCTATTTCTGGGCTACCTAGGACATGAAGGATTTCCACACACTGAGTGACTCCAGCAAAAGGCCAACAAGACAATCATGGTATTAGAAATCATGGTGTACAAGGAGACGGTGAGAAAAGTGGGCCTCTTCAGCATGGACAAGAGAAAGCTAAGGGGAAACCGTGTAACAATATGTACAATAGCTTCACTGGAAGACATAGAGAAGATGCCTTCAGACATCCATCAGAGGTGCACAATGATACGACAAGCAGCAGCAGATACAGATAGAAACGTGAGAAATTTCAATTAGATGCTCAGGGAGGGGGGTGGTATGAGCAAGTACCATGATGGTGATTAAATATGGCGATAGCTTGCCAAGAGAGGCAGTGGGATCCATTCTGGGGCTGCTCAAAACTGCACACAGCCTAGCCATACTGTTATTACACCTGTTTTGAGTTGGGATGTTGGACTAGATGGCCTCTGGATGTTCTCTGGAACCTAAAGAACAACTCTGTGATAAAACCTAAAATTACAGCGAGTGTTTACTGAGAGACTATTTGAAAATTTGAAAAATATTAAAAAAATAAATTACATGATATGGCTATTATACATTTTAAATATATGGAAAGCTAAATTCCTTTTCCAATAGGTACTGCAATCTGAAATGGACACACACAGGGTATAGATGGTATTGTGCAAAAAGCAGATGCCAAGTATCCAAAACCATATCATTCAATGTTTGAGAATGGTTGCTATATATTGCCTAACAAAAAGCTAGGAAAAAAAAATTGCTTAGATTTCTTAGAAATACTTGGATGATTTCTGACAATTTTTTAAATTAATTTCCAAGCAGATAATTAAGGCAACCTTCAGATGCATTTCATTTGGTTACTGATGTACCATTTACAGTGTAACACATTTTCAGAGATTTATAGAAATTAGATTATCATATTTATTATTGCTATCATTTTTTGCCTTTTCAAATATGAAATACATTATTTCATTTTCTACAAGTATAAATACAGCTCTCTTGTACAGTGTATGTTATAAAAAACATGGCATCTGTAGAAAAATTATGTCCAATGACTATGTTAAAGAAGTCCACCTCCAATAATATCTATGAGAAAATGGCTGTTAAGAAGCATGAACCTGAAAATCTAGTTGTCTTACAGTGAAAA
Source organism: Sclerurus mexicanus (assembly GCA_013396755.1). Lineage (NCBI taxonomy): Eukaryota > Metazoa > Chordata > Aves > Passeriformes > Furnariidae > Sclerurus > Sclerurus mexicanus. The sequence goes on along the minus strand of VWZF01001682.1, from coordinate 1,626,372 downwards.
GTAGTGTGCAAGCTTGCTGCTTGAAAATATGAAATATTTTATTTATGAAGAATCTAACATTAAGTCTTTACTGCTGCGTATCTAAATGTCACACTTTCTGAAAATGTGGCTTGGATAGTAAGAAGTTAAAAAAACATAACTCTCAAAATGCTGAAAGAAAAAAATTGCATCACATGTTATATTCTTTGTATGTTGTATGTGGCCTTTGGAAGCTTACATACCTCACACATGGATACAACGAAAATATATAGATTAGTCTTTAAACAGCATATATGGTGTAAGTAGTTATGAAGCCATAAAGAGTTCACGAACTTTTCCAACCTTAATGATTCAATTATTTTATGATGTTGTTAATGCTGCCTAAGAAGAAAGTTTGTTAAAGCAATAGCAATTTAATCAATATCTTATTATAAGCATGAAAAAGTCTTGCTACCTGACACCCACAAAAACCTGAACAATGCTTACTTGAAAATACTTAGAAAACACTTACTAAGTATGTTTCTCTAAAATAATCTTTTATGAAAAAGAGGAGGAAAGTTTCTAGCCATTTCTTTCCATTGTAGTTTTTTTTAATAAAATCCAGATATGACTGAATGAATCCAGAATAATTCATCTACTGAGGACAAGATATTTCAAGTATAGTGTTCTCAGCCACCTTTTAGCTACTGAACATAGAAGGCACATTAAAATGAAACAAAATTTTATTTTTTAAAAGTTAAGTTTTGATTATTGCAAGTTGCAAAGGAGAACATGGAGAACAGCAACTTCAAATACGCTTGAAACTAACAGCACTTTCAAATTTCAAACTTTGCTTTAATCTAACTTTACAATTTATTATCATGTGTAGTCTTTAATATTCAAGAAATTTCAAGGAGCTCTGGCAGAAGGAGAAAATATGTCTTAGTATAAAGGAAAAAAGAGGTATTGCAAATGACAATAAAGAACTTATTTTTTAGGCCCAAATGTCTATAAAAACCGGATTACTGCGCAGCTTTCATATTTTAATGTTCATTAGATTGTGTCAACTGAATGCAATTTACACTTTCAATATACTTCTTTTATCTGAACTGTGCAACCAAACCAGTACAGTAATACTGTGTTCCACTAACTTTTCTTTTCCTCTAAAGATTTTTGGGTGAATTCATTATAGCCAAGATACCAAATATAAACATTCTGATCTCACTAAGCTACAGTTATTTTATCTTTATTACCCAAGATCTTTACACACGAGCAACAGTACATCATGATTTAGTTCACCAAGAGTGACAGGCTACTATTTATGATTTGACAGCATGTCACTGTAGTAGGTATGTTGACTATTTAATGGCTTTAGAAAGTCTCTTATGGCCTTCATTAACTCATAAAATTAAGTTTCACTGTCCTCTTTCATGAGTACTGATGACAAAATGTAATCTTACATGAGAGAAAATGCCTAATGATAGTTTCTTAAGTAAAACATTTTTCTTCAGTGATTTAATTTATAAAGTTTTATCTTGTGTGAATTATATTCAGTGCTTCAAAGCACATAGTAACCTTTCAGTATTTCTATGGTCCTCTTGTGGTGTGCTGTACAAACCCTCAGAAGTGACATATCATCAAACTGTCAAGTATCTACTTGATGCATGTCAAAGCCTCACTATTCAGAACTAGTGAACCCAGACATCTGAGCAGTAAAAAAGCATAGTGAATTTTCACTCTGTATCTCCACTATAATGTGTCCATGTATGACTACCTCAGCAAAGCAGTAATAGTCTTGGCAAAGAGCATTCATCTGGACTGAAAGGCTGTCAGCAGCAATATGATGGATGTCAATTAGAATAAAGTATGTGATGCAAAGACATTAGCCAATTACATGCATTAGAACTCATAATGACTGATGTCACAAATGTAGTTTGGTGATAAATTATCTTAAGGACAGTAATTATATTTTTCCATCAGTTGAATATACCCATTTTGAAGTTAAAAAATGAGATCCAAAGAAAAATTCTCCATTTAGACAACAGAGAAAACAGGAATATCAGGGTGTGTGGTTGCTTGCTGAATGTTGTTTTTTTTTTCAATTTAAACCCAGCTTGGATTTCTAAGAAAAATAAATATTATTCAATTTTTTGTTACTTACTATTTGCAAGAAAAATAAATTTATGTGCCATCTTCATCAAACAAGTAAACTGGTGATTTTAAAAGACAATTTGGAAGTGTGTTGAAGAGATAGAAAAATGAATAAGTATTCATAAATAAGGATTACCAAGAAAATTACATGGACCAAAACAGTTAAGACGGGGAGGATGGCATCCAGGATGAGAATAAATGAGAACAGTGATAGAGGTGGTGGCAGCTGCATACAAAGCTACCTGGCAAAATACCCAGTATTGCCAATTTTTAGATCAACATTTAGATCAAGATGGTGAGTTTGACTCAATGATCCTTATGGTCCCTTTCAACTTGAGATATTCTATGGTTCTATGATTTAATATTTTCTGAAAGGTCCAAATGTCCATACCAACACCTTAGTTAAACAGAACTCAGAACAATTCTAGTCTGTGTTACCTAGATGATCAGAACTATACTTTTCACCTAAATGTATGTATTCGTTTTTACTTTTAAAAGTATCATGCAATACAATTACAGAAAGCTGTGAAAAGGCTTCTGTCATGAATATAAGAAGTGTGAAGCTTGAAGTAAGGACAAAAAGTACGCTTCTCGCTGCTAAGGAAACTTCCCTGTCTCAGGACGCTCTGGCGGTGACACTCTCAGAGCCAAGGACAGTCACTGCTGGGACAGAGCCCTCCATGGAGCCCACGGTGCCCCACTGGACTCCCCACACACTCCACACTCATGCAGCCAGACCAGGTTTCCCTACAGGTTCGACCCCAGCCTTCCCACGGCAGCATCTCAGACGTCTCATTCCGTAAAGCAATTTATTCACAGTAACACAGAAGCAGCTTGGGCTGGTGCCTCCGAGGAGGGAACCCACCCAGCAAAGATTTACCCCAGGGCTTTTTATCCCCTCACGGTCCAAGCTCGCCAAGTCTCGCTCTTCCTCCCGAGTCCTTGGCTCCTGCTGTGTCTCTCAGTCTCACCCACACGTCCCCAGGTCTTTTGTTATGCACAGGGTCGGCAATTCCCAGCCTTGTGTCTTGTCTTGGGCTCTCCCCACTCGAGTTCAACCTGCACCTTGCCCTGCAGCTGCACCCCGAGCTACCTGCACCCAATGTACTCCTCAACACTCCCCCTTCAGCAAAGAGAATTGATACTGTAACTGATGGGGATATATGGATCAAAGGAAAAAGTAAGAGCACAAAAGAACTAATTCCTTCCTAACCATAATGTTTATGAACAGAGTAAGGAACTGATTTTCACAGTCAGACCTCCTACTGTTTTATGAATCTGAATACATCCCAAAATATCAAAAATCAATGGCTTCTATTGGCAGCAAAGAACAGTCATGGAGGATGCATGGAAGCATGTAGGCACAATAGGCAAAGGAAGAGATTAGAAGCAGAGCACAGAAAGGAAGCATGGACGGTCATTTGGGTCACTTACTTATGTACACGGATCTCTCTGTCTTTAGGGATGCCTTTGACAAGGTACTGCCTACTGTGCAGCTGCAGTAAATTAGTCAGATCCTCCTGTTATTCAGTTTTGGTATCTTGAGGATCAGGATTGCTAAGGGTGATGAAGAGTCGCTTTCCATAACAATCTTTCTCACACACACACATTCACAGGCTAGACAGGAGCAGCAGAGGCATTAAAGGGCAGCAGGGATAGACACTGTTGGAAATACAGTAGGACACTGCTTATAAATTTACAGGTGCTGCTGAGTGTAGAGACAGGTATAAAGACTGAGACAACAGTGCCAGAAGTTGGGCAGGAGCAGTTTACAGATAGGCAAATGTCATTTGAAGACAGTGCAAGGACATTGATAGAACCTTGCTTAAAGCAGGCCTTCTCTCATCAAGGAATCAGCCAAGCTGTGAACTCACTGAGAGCATTCATTCTTCATGCTGCTCAGATCCTAGAATCGAGAGCAAATTGATGGCAGGTTGATTGGTATCTAGACCATCAAGGGTGCTAAGGACACAGGAAGAAACCAGAATTGTAACTTAAGTTCTGCATCTGTTTGCTTTCAGTTGTCCATCGGAGAAGACATAAAGCAGGACTTTCTCCTGGCCCTCTGAACTCATAGCTCCTATCCTTCATAAATAGCTCATCCTGGTTGACTGCATATCCCTAGTTAAAACTTAGTAATAAGACTCAGACAAATGTTGGCTTTGTAAAAGAATAACACTGTTTTAGTTGTAATTGATTATGAGAGCAAAAATTCAAACCATGTAAAAACCACATTTTTATAAAAAGCTATTGTAAGCTATGTAATAGCTTTTCGTGAAGGTGCAGATATGGCATGCACAGAGAACTACAAATAAGGTATTTTTACGGATAATGTGCTAAAATAATGTAGTTCTTTATAAACAATTTGTCACATATGGCAGGAGTGTGATCTTTACAATGGAATATATAAATATATATATATATATATATACACACACACACACATTCACACCAAAACCAGAGTTTCAAGTCTAACAATAACTGCTGCCACAAGTGAAATCCAGCAGGTATGAAAATCAACTCCTCACCAAAACAATGGGGTTAATTATTTCACTGATGAACAGCATCCATACAGAATTGAAATAACTGCCTATAGAAAGTAAAAAAATAAAATAAAGAAAATATATATTCTTATATACAGCAAAAAGGGAGTGCATCGAAAATTGAAGTTAAGCCTAAAACTTCTAAATGATCAGTTAAACACAGATGAAACAGGAAGTGTATTTATATTATAAAGAATGCATTAACACCACTAGTAAACTCTGAATGAGTTTGAATCGAGACTCTAAATTCCCTATATCATGAAAGGAAGAGAGGGTGTCTTTAAAATACACTTAAGTGTAGGATTTTTAAAATAGGTATCTCAAGTTTGGACAGTGTGCCTAGACCTCACTGTACCTTCCTCTCTGCTGTTCATTTACTGGCATACTTTGACCAAACTATTTTAATAATGGGAAAAGTCTTGTATCAGAACAAATACAATTTTACACCTGAAAAATAAGTTTATGAAAATACTTACGTTTTTAAGAAAGTAACCAAGTTATTAGAATGAGATTTAAAAAATCAGAGGTAAAAAACATTTGATACAAATTGGAACACACTATTCAGGAAAAAAAAATGGTTTTTAGGCAGCAATGGTTAAATTCTGAGTCCAGCTCATGAAGATATTCTGGTTTTTGGTTTCTTTTTAACAAACAGAACAGGATAAAATAATAACCTCCTTCTGCTCCTGTGGAAGGATTTTGTAAGTCTTAACATATCCCTGCACCTGTTGATCTCAGTCTGGGAAGAGAACAGTGCTTCCATGTTCCATTTGCAGTTCCTGCCAAATTCATATTCGTGCATTTTTAATGAGAGTACGAGGCGAGTTCTGCTTGTCTCCTTTCAATCTTTGAAAGTAACTGTAAGAACCTGATGATGACTATTCCCTTGATGGACATAAGTCACACAACTAAAGGGGATTTTCCTACACACTCTTCAACTTGAATGTAGTCAAGTCAAGGCTACTGTCAATGCCAGCTGATGTTTTAGAGAACTTAATTAAAAAAATGTGAGATTTTACGGACCGGTACGTTAAAACAAGATAGAATGGTTCAATACCACTTCAGCTTTTGGAGAATTAAACCCGGGTATTATCTTTAAATTTAAAAGGAGTAGTAAGATTAGAGGGGAAGCAGCCTTCCACCATTTGAATAACATATAAATAGGTGGGTCTATAGCCACTTGAATGTAAAACCTTTTGTCCCAGCTCTATTTAAAACACAGCATTGATTCATTCAATCACATTTTATCAGTGACAACATGAACTTATATGAACTGTTTCCCACTGATTAGACTATTCTTCTTCAAAGAATACATCAAAAATAATCTAACAGATTTTCTTCTAATTACTGTTATATTTCTCCATTGATATAGCTTCTTTTTACTGGCATATGAAAGATTTTATTAAAACACAGCCAAAAGACTACTGTGTTAGTATTGATTAAACTTCTTGACCTCCCTTGTATAAACTGAATCTAGAGAATGAAGCAGGGACAGAATATATCTTATGTTCCTGAGTAAGAAATAACATTACTTCAAAAGCACATAGTACCAAATTTTATCTGTCTTAAAAATTAAGGACATAGATAATTCTGGAGAACCAGACTAGTGTTTTGGTAGTTTTTAGATGACTGTTCATTCTAGATATTTACTTTCATAGCTCAGCTTTTACTTTCATATACAGCTTTGGCAAAACATGTTTGAAACACAAAATAAAATGGAACAAAGAAAAAAACAAAACCCCAGCAACAACAACAAAACAAACACCAAGACGATCAAGAAATATTATAGTGAGATGAGAAAAACAAAGGAAAGGCCAGTCAGTGGATGTCACCTGCACATGCTTTGAACACCCTTGTTAGCTCCACAACTGAACCAAAAAATACCCATGTTTAAGTTTACTCATGTTTTAATACTCAAAAAATCTATTTAAGCTAATAAAACCTGTCAAGACTAAATTACATAATATAGCCAAAGATGTATCTTTGCAACACTATCTTATTGTACGTAAGACATCACATAAGGCATTACTAACTCATGGACATTTGACTCTTATTCTGTTTTATGCTTTTTACATTCTTTAGACTCCACAGTTACATGTACCAGAGTACATGGGTAAGGAAATCCATTTTAGCCACATTTATAACTCTTTTATCATTCTTTTTCAGAATGCCATTAAGACATAGTCTGCTGATGGCTATAAAAATGAGAAATCTGAAAATGACTGTATGTGTTATGTCTTGAAGCTATGGTAAAATTCATTAAAATTATCCAATAAAGAATGGAGTTAATCATTAGTTTCAGGTGTGATATATTAGTGGAATGCTCTGTCATCACAAGAATCTTTGTTCTTTTTATAATCTATCCCTATGAAGTTTTTACATTAGCTGCAAAATTGGTTGTCTCAATGACAGGTAGAGTGTTCTTTAAGGACAGGCAGTTTTTGCTTCTAAAATATATTTGCCTAATTGGGATTCTGCGGGGAACACATGAACACTAGGCTATACAGAGCCACAAGAGAAAAAAAAAAAGTTTGAGTAAGCAAAATCAATCTAAAATTAAAAAAAAAATATTATCACAATTAATATGAGAAATTAGACTATGAGAAATTCCCTACCTTTGTTCCACATGTTACATTCTATCCTAAAACTTTATCATTTGTTGAGTCATAAGCTCATAATTTTGTATTCATATCTTGACCTCATATTAATCTGAGGAAGAATACATGTCCATAAACACTGCAAAAAAAAAAAAAAAGAAATACAATAAAACTGAATTCATCTACAAATAACATTCTGAAATAACTAACAGTTCTATCAGTATTTTTACTCTTTTTATGTTTTCACTGTCTAAAAGTTACATCTATCCAGGTTTAATTAATTCTGTATTAGAGAATCAATTGGCTTGTACAAAAGAAGTCTGTGAGAAAACAGACTGTGGAAATACTTAAGATGAAACTGTTTTCAAAAAGTATTCCCTTTTTGAAGGCCAGCTAACTTTGAATACTTTGGAAGTGAAAAAAAAGAGACTTGGTATCAAAAAACCCCTGAGCCTTCATTATAGGCCAAAAATAAATAATGCAATAGATTGTATTTATCAACATAAATACCAAGTGTCCTAGCACTAACATCTTAAAACATGTCATATATTGGTCCACAGAAGTTGGATAGTTGAGATTATTTCCAATTAATGAAATGCTATGTGTGTTTTAGGTAGGTAATCTACACAAAAAGCAACTGAATGCTAAGTAGCATGTAACTTTACCAACAGTGATCTAAAAAGGGGTTCACCATTCAAAGAAGGAATACAACTTTATAAATGGAGATGTTATTTATTCTGAAAGTTAAAACTTGAAATGGATACCATCAGAGGATATGAGACAAGCGTGTACTCAGCAGCACCCATAGAGTACATTTCTAGAGAAATGAAGTCTTCGTTTTTTGTTTTGGGGGTTTTTTTGTGGTTTGGGGTTTTTTTTGTTTGTTTTGTTTTGGTTGGTTGGGTTTTTTTAACAGGATATTGCTTTCCTTAAAATTATTTAAAATGTTTAACATAGAGCTTCACAGCACACAGAGAAGCCAATATGCTGTATTTTGAAGTTTCCCCAAAACTGATTATGTTCTTTCAGTATATTTTGTGATAAAATTATAGACACTGATGCAAAGTCAATTGAAAATAAATGGAGGGAAATTTTCGACTACTAACACATCTCAAAAATTAACTAAATTAACTGACTAGAAAGCTGAGAACTAATATAGATTTTACTGTTAATTTTCCTGTATTTGAATATGATTAAGAAAGCAATGAGCATATTTGAATTCATGAAGAATGACATGAAAAGTTACACAGGAAATGTCATTATGTCCCACCCAGAGCACATGGATACAATCCTCTCTGGAACTGGCTACACAATAGTGATCACCTCCACTGGAATACCCCAGAGTTAGAAAGAGTCCAGAAGGATATATTAGAAGTTTAGTTATTCAATCCATAAACCCTGCAGGTAGTTTAGAGGCAAAGAATATTCAACAACAGAATTTGACATTAACGTGGATAATAAAAATATTCAGCCTTAAAAATATTAAAAATACAAACACAAAACTAACTGGTTTTGACATCAAAACAACATTTGAGGGAACCTTATGCTTTATAGCAAAAATACCCCACAGATATCCAAATAATGCATACCGTGTTACTCTCACTTATCATGAGACATAAGCAACCACCACTCCAGGAATGTTATTAAGCAGCAAAACCAGATTCAGTTCTTCCTTCTCTTATTCTTTGATAGTGTAAAATGACAGGAAAAAAAACATAAATCTGTAAATTTCAGATTTTTTTTAAAGTTATGTCTAACTCTTCTATTAATCTACATTAGCAGAAAAATGTAAGCAAGGCCAGATCTATGTTTTGCCAGCATATATATACCACCTATTAAAATGGATTCTTCTGCTTGTGGACCTGAAATAACTTTGTTTCTACTCATGTGGTTTCTTGAATAAATATATTGGAGTTTCTTCTCACTCTAATTAGGTTTTGAAATACAAGAAGTAAGGTTGTATTTCCTGTGCCACTATTCAGTCATGTAAGAGTACTTAATAACCTGGCACTTTTTCACTCAGAACAGAATTAGGAAGAGAACAGAATAGCCTCTGACATTGGCATTAGCTTCTCTTTGCATTCATTTTCTCAAGCATCTCTGATGTCTTTCCTCTGAAAGGACTACTTTCCAACATATACACATATTTTATGCATACAGGTACAATACATATTAGAAAAACATATTTACATTTGATAAATATGAGGACTTTATATTTAAAAGAACTTTAAAAATGGTCATTTCATATCTCCATCTGCTAATAGAGTAATTTAATGAATGACTGAGAAAGTGAGATTTCAGGTAGTTGAGTACTGCTTTAGAATGCTGCTTCCAGTACTTCTCAGAAAGCATTCAAGCTCGCTGACACTTCAGGCTGTCAAATTACATCTCTCTGCTAAATACAGTCTTCTAAAAGCAAAATATTAATGCTTCAAAAAGAAAAAAAAAATCCCATTACTATGCAGGTTTCTCTGTCAATTCATATTAGGGCCTGCTTTGTTTCTCTGAAATGTGTAACTACAATGGATGATTAACACACATATCTTTCAATCTCTTACCTCACAGACATAACTTCTCCAAGAACAAGGCATATTACATTGGAGTATAAATGTTTGTGCAATATACTTATCAAAATACTGGTAGCAGTACTTTTTGCAGAATCATTTAGGCTGGAAAAGACCCTTCAGATCATTGAGTCCAGCTATTAAGCTAACACTACCAGGTGCACCACTGAATCTTGTCCCTAACTGCCATGTCTACACATCTAAATACTTCCACGGATGGTGACTCAACAACTTCCCTGGGCAGCCTATTCCACTGCTTGGCCACCCTGTCAGCCAAGAAATTTTTCCTAATTTCCAATCTAAACCCACAATGGTAGGAGTCAAGGATAAAATGCTGTACATGAAAGGAGATTTTGAAGTGAAGAAACAAACAATTGAGATAAATACTGGGGACATATAGGACATTTTCATGTGAAAAATGTAACACCTTTTCTTGATTAAAGATTTTCATCCTTTACGGTTTAGAGCCATCGGTACAGCAGGGCACATTATACAAATCTCTGCCCGTGACTGGTAACCACAGCCACAGTTCTCTGTGATAAGGCAGTTAACTGTACCTGTGCAAAAATAACGAAAGGTGACCTGCAAGAGCTACAGAGAAATTATTACAGTTGAATCTTATTTTAACCAATGTAAACAGGTTGCTTAACTCCCTTTAAAAAATATTTCCCCTTTGTATTGTCTCCAATTAAAGAGAAAGCAGTGAGACAGAAATAAAGTTGAATGAATAACTCCCACAGAGTCAGTGAGTTTATTTTTGCAGTCCTTAATACTACCAAGATGAGCACTGAAGGAAATATAAAATAGATTTGTTTGAAAATTACTTTAAGGTCCTTTAAGCATTTTTTGTACCAAGGCAAATAACATTACTATAAACTATTAGCTTGAACAGCACAGTGCCCTGAATTTTCCTCTCCCTCATGATAGCAACACATTGTTCAAATTAGTTTCTGCAGGACAGAAATATTTCTGTCCAAGAAAACCACTACTTCAACACTCTACTAAATGAAAATAGAATATATTGTTGGGAGGAGCTGTGGAAAAAAGGTTCATAGCCCAATTCCTTCACAGGAAAAGTTAGTCTAAGTCTTCTTGTCAATGTAGAGCACATTACATGTTGTACAGTAAATTAATCCATACAGAAAATGGTATAGTCAAAGCATGATGAAAATTTCAGACTGAAATTATTTTATTTAAAATAAAATTAGGCTTTAATTAAACTATAGTGCTATTGTGTTTCCAAAATTAGTCCTTCAAAATAGTAAAATCTTATTTAACATTTATTTAAGAAAAGCTTGTAGACATGTAGCAGCAATATGGCCAGGTTTCTTGTAGCTTATGTGTTTTTCTATATACAATAATTTCCTATTTAGGATCAGCAGCTACATATATCAGCTGACTAAAACTACATGAACATATAGATGACATTTTCTTAGCAATATGCAACAAGAACCCAGACTAGTAAGACAGTAATTTGCTTCATATTTAAAACCAAAACTGTTCACAGACAGTACACACATTCATATATGCACTTTATCAGATAACTTCACTTATATTAAACCTAAAACAAATTTTACAAAGTATTAATAGTGACAAAATATTTTTAAATAAAAAATCCAATGTTCACTACAAATCTTTCATCGCAAATTCTAAACCAGAAAATTCTTCATTACAGTCATAAGTGGCCAAAGAGATGTAATTGCCTGAGAGGTATATTTTTCATCTGATTTTAAAGTACTGAATGATAGCTATGTGACTTTTCTTTTTATGCTGAAAAACAAGAGATCCAAAGACCCACAGATAGTAAAAATTTCAGTTTTGTGTAATGAACCTTAATGTTCTGTGACAATCACAATCTTTAAAATTATAACATTAGGAAAATTTGCTGTAATTGTTCAAAAAACATTTAATTACTTCTCCATCCATGTTTTTGGAGTATTTAATTTTGTTCCAGTATATTTCTCCTTGACTAAATTACAAAAAAATGGAAATACAAATATTAAACATTAAAACATAAATGTTACCCTGTGTTAATTATCATGTTATTTTTTACTAATCTGGATATTACATTAACAGGACATGTTTCCCTGTGTTTCCTGTTTACTCACTGAAGATATAATGAAAAAAGTTACCTACACATTGACTATTCACTCATCAAGTATCAGTTAATTGTATACAGTTGAGATAGATCAATGCACCTGAAATAAAACTACTTCAGTCTCTAGGGAAAACATTAAATCTCTAACTGATGTATGCAGCAAGAGAACTGGCTCTACTTAATAGGTATTTCATCTGTTCTGAAGTAATTTCCTGGGCTTCTACCTTTGAACCCGCAATAAATCTCTCTGCCCTCAGTCCCTCTTTCAGCACCTAAAATAGACCATGTACTTCTGTTCAGACCGATGTTGAGCTAAGAAAGGCACCATAAATATCATGGGAAGAGATGCGATTTGCATTAACACAGAAAATGAATTACTATGAGATTTCATATTTCTAGTATTACCAAATCTTTTTGAAAGAGGAATCTATTTTTTTTTTTTTAGAGTTGGCAGGAGATCTTGCAAAATGAAAAAGGAGATCATAAATTGGATACTCTTTACATCAAAGTGCTTTTGCTTTGACATCACAAAGTAGTTTCTACAGTATGTGCCACTGTTGGCAAGTTAAGTAGGAAAAAACATTTTGCACACTAGTTTTCTGATGGAAAAGTGTTCAATGCATGGATTTGGGAAAAATGGTACTACCTCCTCTGAGGGATTTTTATATTCTTCAGAGTAAAGAAATTACTGAGGAGCCTTTTCAGATTTTTTTTTTTCCCTCTGAAATCATTACAGATAGGGAGATGAAAATCAGTTTTATGGAGTGGTATAACCCAGGGTAATCTATAACATTCATATTCTTACAATAGTCTCATATCCTTAATTGCTTTTCAGCAGCCCATTTTTATTAGTCTCTTTTTTTTTATTCTTTTTTTTTTTCCTTTGGTCCAGTAATTTTATTTTCCTTTCTTGTCATTGCCTTTTTGTATAACCAATAATGATTAAGCCAAGAACAACAGAACTGCTTTTAATGTCACCCAGAAAACATTGCATTGTATCACTTTTCTGTTTTCAGAAAGAACTGATTCCCAAACAAAACATTGTCCAAATTAAGCTCTAAATTCAAGTCAGTTTTATATGCTCAGCATGGAATATTTTGTTTCATGGACATAGTCTTAGTGCTAGTACAGATCTCTCCATATTATTGAGACAGTATTCCTACCAAAATGCAATTTGGCTGCTTTTAATGTATTACTTTGGCAAATTCAGTAAATGGTCTTCCTCTATTAAACAATAAGGGATAAAAGAAGACAATTGTTTATACTCAAGGATGAATATAAACTCAAGTACATACTTGAGTATATACTGAAGTAAAAATTGAGTAGTGCATTCCACTCTGAATTTTCATTAGCTATTGTGGATATAACAATTATTATTTTAGGGTCTGGTTACAAACACAACATAGTGGAATCAATAGGAATATGTTTCTGTACTGTAGTACGCATTATCAATAGATGATGCAATGCTACTGTTCATTTATCAGTCATGGCACTTAATTACTTTAAGTATTTACCAAGGCTTCTGATATCAGAAAAATCAGCCCCATGTAAGGGTTCATGTGCAGCGTGTTCTGAGAGCAATTTCTTTTCAAGTGTCCAAAATAAAGTGTGCTGTCCATAGGAGAACTTTGTTCAGTATGTGCAAGTCAGCATCAAATCAAATACCTTCTGATGTATTACTGAGAATGAAGGAGAAAATATATCACAATTCTGTTTCTATGGATTTTGATCTGAACTTGAAAAGTAGTGGGATTCCAATAGGAAGAGAGAAACATCCTCTTCTACCACAACCTAAAGTAATTAATCCTAGTACTCTTATTGCTATATTGTGACCACAAAGGTGTGTAGTACATACAGTTAGTCTGTAGCTGGAAAGATACTTTAGACATGCATACATAGCACAAAGGTTTCAGGATTAAAGCTATAAGGGGAATTTGATCAATTTATGAATAGTGTTAGGGGACAGGTTGCTTATTACAATGAAGCTTTAGATTAGGTAACTTACAATTCCTTTTCAATAGTGTATCTTGAAAATTAATGTAAGGGCTTCCATGTTTCTAAAACACTATTTTCAGCTGAAGTTCTCATGGCAGGGGCAAACAGACTCTCACTGTGTTTTTCAGCACATTTATCCTCACTTCATACTGTGATTCATCACAGTCTGGGTGCAGTGATTTGAAAGTCCTATAATGCACTAATGCATTACTGATAGCTATTTTCATTTATTAAAAGCAGTACCAGAATTCTTAGAGCATTTCAAAGCCTTCCTCTATAGTAACTTTGGCAGAGACCCTGACATAGCTGAAAGTAGCTGAAACATTAAAAAAAAAAAAAAAGAAAAAAAAAGAAGAAAAAAAAGAAATAAAAAGGCATCCACATGAAATGGACTCTCTCTGTTCTCAAGTTATTCTACATAGAAAGTATTGTCCGTTCTTGTTAATTAACAGGAATAGGCCCCCTCCTTACTGACAACAGACAGAAAAGGAAGCACCCTGCCACACAGCACCATCATAAGGGAAGATAACCACACAAGACATCCATCCTTTATCCTGCAATGTAAGAGAGAGCGATTGCATGGAAGGAAAAATGGTATTAAGGACCTGTGGTTGCTAACTGTCTGTGGCTACATAAAGACAGTGTACGGCAGTGCTTAAGTTCCAGAAAGCATTTTATAATTAATTTGTTCCTTTAAGAACATAAAAAAACACTAGTCATGCTAAAGATCTTGTATGTTGCACATTCCAGTTTTTTGTTGTTTTGTTGGGGTTTTTTTGACATTAACCTCAACATTAGCATTACTCTTTTAGTATTAAAAAAAGAAGTGCTATAGTGCACACATAATGCTTTGCAGTAAAAACAGGAGGCCAAATTAAATTTTAATACATACCAACTGTTTTCATATGCATTAGTGAGGTGCAGATCTGTAGGTAAGAAAATATTTATTAAATAGACATTTGTATATCATAATCCTAAATTGGAAGGATTTCTGGTAAAGAATCACAACCCTGTGTTCACTAAACAAATCCACAGTGATAAGGCATACCTAACATCAAGTCAACAAGGTGATGTCAGGATCAGTAAAGCAAAGGCCTAGGCACAGTCCTACAACACATCTAAGGAACAGGGCAAGGTTCTGAGCTCACAGCTCTTCATTACACATGGCTGTTTCACACTGCCTAACCAGAGCCAGCTGTGCCAGCTCATGGGCAGCTGTACCCATGCTGGAGCTGGACACTGTCTGGCCCTGGACCTCAAGGAATGTGAGCAGGATAGTGTAGACCCTGGGGGAGAACTTGAAGTCCTGAAAACAGCTCCAATAGTACTACAGCAATTCTAATGCTTTCTCTGTTTTTTCATATTTTCTTTACTTTAGATCACAAAACCATTGAAAAACGTTGCAGCAAAAGTCTCAGTGTCTCTCAATTTGTCTCTCAAAATGCAGTCTTCTCAATTTATTGTATATTAGCAAGCTTTAAAGAAAGAATCTAAGGACAAGCCATCATTTTTCCTATTTCAGTCTGTAGTTTCATTACAGTCCTTAAAAAAAATAAAATAATACCGCTTTTAAAAATAACTTCAAACTAGTAGTATTGCTAGTAAGTAACTTGCTGCTAGACTCAAATGCACTCAAAAAGCTGGAATAAATTAAGGATTGATTTACACCTTCAAACATTGGTTTTGTTCTTGTTTAGAATATACATTTTATTTCAAATTTCAAAAGCATTACTAAATTAATCAAGACATGTCACTACAAAATTCTATCTGCACCCCAACTCTATTGTGAACCTTGAAGTCTGCTGGGCTTTTTCTTAATTTAAGGCATGATCCTTGTTTCTAAAACTGATTATTGTTTTTGGTGTTTCAAGCTGAAATAACACAGACCAAATTTTCAGGAAGTAGACTGTAGGAGTTCTGCACTTCAAATCAGTTCACAATGCTGTAATTTTTTATTGGTGGCAATTTTTATCTAGACTCTTGGTCATGTTACTCAGAACTACAGCAAAACCCTCACCTGAATTCTTTCAACTGTACCATTATGGTCACTGACCAACGAAATGTCTTTTGAAATGTGCTCTGTTTATTCAAACAGTCCCTCAGAACAAGATGGGGTATTTAAGGATACAATCTAAAGCAGATAATTCAAAGCAATGTAATATTTATGATAATATTGCCTTCTTTTCAATTGTAGGACATAGCTCTAAGTAGATTTCATTCATTCAAAAAATAAATTTTTAGTTCTTTTAAGAAGTTGAATAAATTCTGCAAAGCATGCCAACTGGCAGGCACAGATGCCCACAATTCACACACTGATATTTATAAAGCACTTCACAATTAGTCACAAAAAAACCAACCAAAAAAAAAACAAAAAAAACCAAAACAAAACAAAAAGAAACCAAACAAAACCCCAACAAGCAAACTGACAAAACACATTTAATTTGAATTCATGATGAGTGGTATTTTATAAATAACATAAAAAAAGGTTTTGTTTTACCTGCAGATTAAGTGTAGCAAAGGATAGTACACTCTTGCAATATAGATACAAGAGAAAAATCAGAAGGCACGCAAATACAACTATAAGAAACCTCACATTTTATGTTAGTGTTTATTGTTATTATTTCTAATGCTAAATATTTCATTCCAGTAACACAGGATATTTTGTTTGTGATACACAGTTTCCATATTCACAAATACAACATGGAAGTATGTGAATGGCTGATGCCGTTTTAATCCACCATGAAAGACAAATGTTCTTCCCCAGGCCTCAACATTTGTATCCAAGTTCCTAATTGCTTTTCATGCCCTAACAGTTTTTTCGGTTTACTGATGTACTTTCCTGGACTCCTGATCACTCCCCTAGGCCCAAAAATCATTATAGAGTTTTACATATTCTGTCCAAAATACTTCTTTTCCCACTAATTATGTCCCTACCTCATTATTTGAGATGTTTCTACAACTACAACTGCAATGAAATAGACAAACTTGTAATTTTATCAGTAAATGACAATCACATTGTATAGGTTTGTGTGGGTTTTTTTCAAGATGGTATGTAGCAGACAGTATATTGCAACATAAAGTTTCAGTAACTATATTGCAATGTGTGGGTATTTCTGTATCCAAATATTGGATGAACTTGGTTTGTTTATTTTTTGGCAAGAAGCAATAATAACAGAAGTTGTCAGTGTTACAGTTTGGCTCCTACAAAATCCAGGGAACACTTTTTAATGTTAATTATCCTTAACATTTAGGCATTCTATAGTGATTAAACTTTAATGTCTTTCCCTACTAAAATCAACACTTAATTAGATATAACAGAAAGCTTACATTTGATGCAACCAAAGGGTCAGAAGTATCCAAAATGCAGCTCTTTGCTCTCACTTATAACTATGTGCATCTGTTTGAATAAACATTTAGGCTGAATGCATAACAGTGTGTTTTACTGCACGTAAGCAAGCAACGTATAAAAATACTGAGAAGAAAATAAAGAATTTAAAAATATGAATTCTCACAAATATTAAACAAAAGCCAAGGAGATAATTACTCTATATAGACTATTAGCACAATATCCTGGAATTATATTATGACATACAAAGCCACAGAAACTGTTTACCATAAAATACACTTTTGAAAACTATTTATTCCAAATAAAATAAGCCTACTGGAATCAATATTACTCTTTTCACTGACATTTATTAATTTCCCTATAGGTCTTTGATGATCAAATTTTCCTACATACTCTTTTGTTACTAGTTCATGTGGACTTTTCTGGTTTCTGTTTGGCTTATATTATTTATAAGCATGACACACACTCAACATATGTACACAGCAGTGGACAAAAATTTACATGTTAGTACTCCAAGTAAAACAACTCTTCACCACCACCACCAATCCTAAAAACTAAAATCAAAAAACACAGGCTTGCACTTTCTCTGTGGTGTACTAAGCTTCTTAATACCTAAGTGATATAAAGTTCTTCAAAAGTTTAGGTAACTTCAAAAAAATTTTAACCTAGATTCAGATCTATGAACACCAGAAACATGAAAAACTAGGATGTTTCAAGCTCAAATCCCTTGAGGGTTAAAGCCTTAAAAAATACCATGGGAATTATTTAAAAACAGAAAACATAATGTGCTTATAAGTGCACACTGGAAGACTTGATCAAGCAACTTAATGAAGGCTACATTAGAAACCCCAAAGCGATCAGACTGTTTAAGCTGGGTCAAGTCCTACACCTAAGAATCTGACCACAGAAAAGATGTCACAGTGGTTCAAGAATGTCATAGCACCTCCTTTTAAGATTGTAATGTACATGTCATTAGTGAGACATAGCTTGCCCTGAGGATTATCACCAGTCAAATAATAAAGAAATAAATAACTTTGGATGATGCTAAATGTATAGAAGAAAAAGATTGTACACAGTACACAACATAATAGTTATGAAATTTAGCAGCCTGTAATTTGACAATACATCATTTCTATGTTGCTTTTATTCTGTACAGACTGAAGACAAATAGAGACGCGTTTTACAGAGATGTGTTTCGGGTGCATTAAGTCTCCTCCATAGACAGCAGAATGAGTATTGTGGGGTTATTCACTTAATTTTGTATTACCTAAAGTGCCAGTTTTGCTAAAGATTGATGTCTTGGTAGAGTTCAAGATCACAGTGGTAAACCTCAGTTCTGTTGGATTTTTTAATTTGTTTTGAACAACAGTAAGAAAAATATTTTTGCTACTGAGTACTAGATTTCTGAGAGGTGTAAAACTTCAGCTAGACTTCTGAGACATATGAAATATAACTTGTGTAGCAGTTATTATCTTTTGCCACATTAATAACTTTAATAAGGTTAAGGCAAGAATCTGACTGTTAAGTGTTCCCCTCTCCTATAGATTTTATTGCAGAGGAATGAACATAGAATTTGCAGATTAAATGGGTTAGGAGTCTGCAGTTTGATACAGTTATCAATGTTACAGCATTGTACTAAAACCCTGGCAACTGCAGTATTATTACATGAGCATGAAAAGGTCAAGGAAGATCTTTGTGTTTCATCCCCTACCTCACTGTGTGTCCCCTTGTCTCATTTCCAGGTCACTGTCTCTGTCCTCTCTTGGTCATTATGTTTAGCTATTATAAAACCTTAACATGCAAAAGGTTAGGAAGGTTCCAGTGCAATTACACAGCCTCTGGGATCATTACACCTACTCAAATAGTCATATCAGAAAGTTTTAAACTCTCTTCAGCCCAGAGATTTTCTGTTATGAGGATGGTGCAACACTGAAATAGTTTGCCGAGAGAGGTGATATATGCTTCATCCCTGGAAACATTCCAGGTCAGGCTGGACCTGAGCAGCCTGATGTATTTGAACAAGTCCCTGCTCATTGCAGGGAGGGGTTGAACTCGATGACTTTTAAAGGTCCCTTCCAAGCCAAATCATTCTATGACTCTGTATTTGAGGAACAGCTTGTTTCAGTAGTCCCAGTATGAAAAATTTCCCACACTGTGCAAAAACACAACACACAGTATTTCAGTAAATTTGGAAAAGCATGAAGAGTTTTAAAAAAAATTCAGAATCCTCCATTCAATAGAAATGGATTTTTAAATACAGTACAGCAGGTGCTTCACTAAACTATTTTATTGACTTAACATTAACATTTATTGTTTGCATCATTCCATTACGGCCTTATATACTGGTGAATGCATATTTTGCTACATAAGTGTACCAAAGTTGTATACTAAGAACAGTAGGTGTCATGCCTGAAATACATTTCGAATTTTACTTTTGAAAGAAGCAAATTACCTTAACAAATTTGGATCACTATTACCTAGTCATTAATTGTCACTACATTCCTTTCTGACTGATATAACAGTGTCTGCAACTGGTGTCTTCTGCTCTGACTTAGAGAACTTGAAGATTACAAATGTTTAAAAAGACAAACACTACAATTTACAGAACCAGTAAGCTTTGGAGTCCTCAGGCACGTCAACATGTGACAAAACAATAACTCTTTTAAAAACTTTTCTCTCCTCCCTCCCCACCCCACTCAAAAAAAACCTCACCACTTAAATTATATGGGAAGACATTGTTACCTGTACACTATGAAATACCACCTGATTAGTCCTTGTAACTTATTTGGAAAAAAAAATCTTGAAGTTTTACACTATTCAGAGGTTCTAGTTTAAAAATCACTCTACACCCTACTGTGTCAAAATATATCAGAATTACATTTTTCTATTTTTAATGTATTTTTCTAGCTCAGAAATAATATCACTTTCCATTTTTACCAGTTCTTAGGCATAGTGGGAAAAAGGGGCAGGGAGAGGTATAGCCCAAATATGAGTCACAACATGTAAGCAGCATATAAGAGTGAATAATTCATCTGCTGGACAGAAATGTAGCACAATCAGACTTTGGTTTTGTACTTCAGAACATAGCAGGACTGACCCTTCCTCTCTTTTCTTCCATCACAATCTTTACTTAAATTTTTCTAGTTCTTCTCTGAAGGAGCTGTAGAAGTATCTGTCCCAGACTGGTATAAAGGCTGACATTCACGTACGGAGTCAGCAAATACACAAAAACTGGTTGCCCTCATATATAAATCTCTATGCTCTTACAGCTGTGTTAGATACTCCCTAAAAACAGATACATTACATACGAAGATCAGGGTATAAGACCTGTGGTATATAGACTGAATCAGTACAAGTCCATTCCTTTTCCCAGAAGTTACGTCCGAGTGTGTCAGTGCAGGCAGGATGTGCTACTGAAATTGGTAACAATGCTCTAATATTGTACACACTATTACATATTTCATTCTGTGCTGAACAGGTTGGATTATGCCATCTCTGTAAATTCCCACAGTGAGCAAAGACCTTTATACTCTAAGAAAAGATCAGAAATTGTTAACTGATACACATTGAATCTTTATTGCAAAAGATCATAAGGGATTAATATGGATCTCATTAGTTATCCAGTATTAGTTATCCAGTATTAATACCCCTAGAGATATATGATAGGGAATAATAAAAGTAACAGATATGGCCCCAGTATGACAGTGGCTACTTGCCAGGGAGAATGCAAACAGCAATGAAAATAATGGCATGATAACAGTTTTGTTCCTTGGTATATTTACTGATTCATTATCTCTAATTCTTTAGGTTCCGTTTGCCCCAGTGATACAAACGCTCTGGCTCAAATGCATCTTTTTACTTGCCAAAGCCAAAAGACTCAGGGAGAGGAGGTACAGATACTAGCTAAAAGGGCCTTTTTGTTTATATATTACTGCCAGTGAAAAAATGGAGTTTTACAGAAGCATGCAGAGAAAATTAATATTCCCTGAAGCATTTGAGCTTCAAAAACCTTTGAGCTCAATTTACGCATTTCAGGTTGTTTATATTGTTAATAGTGCACCTTTTCTCTTGCTTTGTGTAATATCATATATTATTTAAAAAATGAGGACAAGTACTAATGCAGAGATATACTATGTAAATTATATTCCTACACTTCCTATACATCAACTGTGTTAAAAAAATGTATCTTAAATTTGTAAACACGTAATAGAAGCAACTAGTAATAAAACTCATTTCTGGACTTCCACAGAGGACGGGTCATTTCAAATCTTAAGAAATTATTGTCTGTTCAAAATTAGCCTTTTGAACACGTGATTTGAGATTCATTCACAATTATCATTCCAGGCTTCTGGAATTTACCTCATCCTTTCAATTGCAGGATCCAAAAATAGAAAAAAAATATAAAATCTAACACAGACATCACAAGAAAGTGTCTTGAGCTTCAGTCACGGTTACACTCTATCTGCTTATTTTCCAAAAGTGTAAAGAGACAACATTCATGTAAACCAACACTAGCAGAGAATTGTTGTCCGTTTTGAAGATGAAGCACTCCAACGCAACTTTGACAGAGAAACTAAGTGGTGAATATCAGGTTCCCTCCATTAATGCTAACTGCTGGCAAATAATAATAACTTACAACATGTATTTTATATACATAAAAAAATACATGTTGTATAACTTACAACATGAATTTTGGGTAAGTTCTGTATGTTATTCAAAAATTACCTCTCCACCACATCACTTAACTCAGCTTAAAAAATCTTCATGAGGATGTTTGCTGAAAGTACTCCACCCGTTAACAGGCTTCAGAGGGTGACTGCTCATCTTGAGATGAGACATGCTCCATTTCAAAGATCCCAGTCAAAATTAGAAACACTGTTGCAGTCATTTGTGTGACAAAACCTTATCTCTCTTCCTTAATTAGCTGTCATTTTCATTCTTATCACTTTCCTCATTAAGTTTAAATAGTCTTTTTTAAAAAATAAAAGCAATCATAATCCTAGTTATCTCCTTATTAATAATCCATCTACCTCTCCTAGCTAAAATTATTAAAGTTTTACAGTTACCATAGAAAGGACTTGCTTATTCTGGTCCTCAGCTACTTCTGATTTGACTTCTGTCCTACACAGTTGATTGAAAATATTCTAATCACCATCTTCAGTGATCTATTTATTATGAACTCTAAAAAAGTCAACTACTCAATCTCAATATGTCTGTATTATTAGATTACTTCAAACACATTGATAGACTTTTGCTGAAAATGAAGGCCTCTTTCAAATCTTCTAAAACTTTCTAATTTGCTCTGTATTGTTCTCCATTTGATTATGGTTATCCCTTCAACGTCCCCACCAAATTCCCTAGTGCAACTAACAAAATTTATTTTCACAATCAACCCTCATTTCCATTTACTGATACAGTAAGTGAGTCACACCTTGCATTGGCATTCCTGCCTTCCAGGCTGCCATTTTTATTTGAATTCCCACAGGCTAACAAAAAAACGTTCCATTTTTTCATTCAAAGCTGTCCTCCGAGTAGGCACAAATCACAACTGATCTAGCTATACCACTTGAAAATTGTAAAAAATTTAGATGAGTTTGGAAATATTACAGACCTCAGACCTTCTTCAAAGTCTTACTTGTAGCCTCACATGAAGCTTGCGAACAGAAAAAGGGGAAAAAGATTAAAAATTCTTCCAGTCTTTGTGGATTTTCCATCTGAGTTTCTCCAACTCTTTGCAAATTCTTTTTTTTTCAAATGAAGTTTCAAGTACTCTTCTTGTTAAAAACTACAGTTGTTTTCCAGCTCCCTATATAGATATAATTGCTTGGAGTTTATATTATACATCTGTAAATAAACAAATACTTTAAAAAAATGTTACATGATTTAATAATCCCTGGCAGAATGAAAAGACATTTTTACTTTATCTCTTTATCATCCTAATTTATGCCAAGTTACACAATAAGCAGCACATATTGACTTGATAGATTACTCTTTCATGAAATGATACAACCAATTTTAAATGAGCTCTCATTTACCTGTATGAAGAAACAACTTTTTTTTCCAGAAATGAAAGCCCATTTACACATTATGATTATGCTTAATATCCTGAAAGCTGCCTCTGTTCTATATACCTTACCACATGGTAACATAGCAAATGTATCAATTTTTAAACCAAGAAAACATGATTCCCATAAACTTTACAGATAATTTCCCTACTTTTTATGAGCATTTCCTTTATCTTCTCTGGTGTAGGTTTTTGTTTCACAGCTTTCTACCATTAAAAATGTTAAGCTTTTGATTCTGGTTTGCATATCAATCCTTCTTTCTTTAAAAAATTCTGAAATGCGTAACTGCAGTTCAGTAATAATACTTTTTTATTTTTTTAGTTTCAAATAGTCAGACACCATTTCAGCTTTTCCCTTATCTTTGAAAAATCTGCTAAATATTATTGAGAGAAAAAATAGAGTTCTGAATGTCGTAACTGAAGGAAAAAATCCCACTATGTTCAACAACTAGATGAAAATGATTGTACTTTCATATATTTATTATGCTACAGTACAAATCACCTGGAAATTACTAATAAACTTTCAGAGATAAAGGATTGCAGGTAGTGAAATAAATGAAAACTGAAGCAGAAGAAGGACCTCTGCATCTCTGAAAATCAAAGACTATGGAATGCTGCTCAGGTGATTTATTTAACTAAAGGATGGTTATATATCAACAGGGATGGCTGGAGAAAACAAATCTTTGTAAATGCAAGAAAAAAAATATTCCAACTTCTTTTTAACTGCAGAATAGGACACTGNNNTTAACTGCAGAATAGGACACTGCATGAAGAATTAAGACATGCAAAAGGAAAGTTGCTTGCTAGTCCATGGATCTAGGTTACAGATAAAATTTGTTTCAGATACTGCTGCTCAGAAATACCAGCCTTTCCTTTTACTTCTCATGATTTCTACACTACTGAAACTTTTGCCTTTAATTCATTACTTGGAGTTACAAAACAAAACAGAGAGACACTGGATTGGGACAAAAGATGCAGATAATCCTGGCACAGTATAATATTTTCCACCAGTGTGGATATACACACTGTACAGCACCCAGGACTACGTATATTTCTATATAGGCTCTTGCCTCTATAGAAATGATAGTTAATTACAGTAGTGTAACCACTCACATCTGAAAAGAAGCCCAGTCAGAACTTCAGATTGGTTTTAATGTTTCTTTTGTAATTCCAGGGGTAGGAATGACATTTTAGTTGTAAACACACAGTTTTAAGGGATGGACTGCAGATCAGTCAAAGAAACTACCATCAACCAATTTAAGGATCAAGGCCCTAAGTAGGATCTTCTATTCTTATAACAAAGCATTAAACTTAGTGATAAGGAGGAAAAAATACACACCTTAATTTAATAATAAGTAAATAAAAAGTCACTGGTAAACTTCAAACTTTTCCTAGCATGTAAAAGCAACTTGCAATACGAACAGAAATCAGTCAACATAAATGTCTTGAACATACTGTTTCTCTCAGTGTTTTCGTGTTCAAATTAAGATTCTACTATTCTCTCCTTGCTGAGCAGATAGTATACATTCCTGTTTAGCTTTGTGACAGGAAAAATCATCTTTTAAGACCAAAAGGGATTAAACCTAGAGAATGATGAGATTTTTTTTTTTAATTTCTTCTCTGGTTCTAGAAATGTCTCTAGCTTAAAATGAGCTAAATATTGAACAGAGAGAGTAGACTGAGCTCTATTTAAGATTTTCACATACGAAGAAAGAGAGAAGCTCAGTATAACTGTAACATTAAACTCCTCATTTCCAGGGTAGCAATAATTAAAAATAACACTAATTGCCTATGTGGTTATGAAAAATTAGCAAAAATGTTTTAAATATCAGAAAATAGATTTCTCATCTTCAGGTTTTATATTGCAACCAGTACTAACTAACCACATTCTGATTTCTTGTAATGAATGCTTATTGAATAAATGTTTCATTTATTCACTTCATCTTCTTTCTTCTTATGCTTTACTGTTCATTTTTTTAATAGTTGCCATGTAGAAATTAACAGTACATATTATAAATACTAATTTGTCCAAAGTTTATTTGGACAAATTATGTCAGAACACACTGTTTCTCTTCATTTTAGTTAACAATCAAAAAAAAAAAAAACACCAAAAAATGCCACACAACAACAACAACAAAACCTCAAACAGAAATAGCAAAAAGCCAGGAGGGTGCATAGATCTGACACAGGGTGGAGGTAAAAATACCAGTAGGATACACAGAAACTTTGTCTCTATCTTGATGCTGAATGCCAAAAAATTGAGAAAGGTTATGGAGAATTGAGATTAATGTATTCTATCAGTTCTCCATTTTGAAGTGTTTTCACTTCATAGAGAAGACCTAAAGAAAAGAAAAATTCTGAAGCAAAAAGAATATGCAGATATTTTCTTACAAAAGTTTTCTAAAGCATCTTAACAAATACTTGCTTAAAATAAAGCTGAACTACTCAAGTTCTGGTATAAAACTCGATGCCACTCATACAGAATCCCTAGCCATGCTGTCACATGACAAAACAAGTATGATGAAAAATTATGTGCCTAATAAAGAAGAACATAATTCAAGAAAAATGACAAGCGAAATCTAGGTGTTGAGTTTTCCCCCAATAAACAAATCTCTTGTAAACAGGAAATGCTGTTGTAATGAGGTAACATGACCTATGACACTAAAGATCATAGAAATACTTGGAAAGTTTATGTAAAACTGATTTACTTCTTGCTTTGTCTCTACTACTGTAAAAAAGTATTTTTGAAATATGTTACACAGTTATTAACAGATGTGTATTATAACAAACAACAGTATTTGTGACTAAAGAAATGTTTCCTTGTGTTTACCACCTTGCATTTGAAGAATATTTAAGATAATAATGAAATAATAACTGAAATTTCCACTTGTCTTTTAATTCTTAATAAAGCCTGTCTATAGGATAGTTTAAGCATATTTTTAAAAGTTAAAAAAAAAGAGAATATTTAAACTCAAAATTTTATAATTTTGGTCTCAATTCATATTAATAGAAAACAGGCAGTTTATCTACAAAAAACACAATTGTGTAGTAATTACATTGCAATCAAGGTGGACAATTAAATTCAAACAATAAATCTCTTACAAGAGTAATAATTTTATTCACTGTTATTATATAGTCATAACCATGCATGAGAAAAGTCAAAATTGCTTTCCTCTTTTACAAAAACTAAAATGTCCTTTGGAATCAAACACACCTTCTAAAGGCATCAGTCTCTTCACTGAGGAAGCATTACAACCTTGGCACTTGCACCCAAGAGACTGCTGTCAGTCTGCAGTCTGATGTCACTACAGAATTACAGTTTACAGTACATTATCAATGTCTGCTATCTCCTCTGAGAAAGTAAGCTCTGATGGCTGAACTTCCCAATTCACTCCCAAAGGCAGAAGAACAAAGCTTCCAAAACTATATAGCACATATTCTTAAAAAAATTTATAGAGACAAGATTACCATTTATTAGCAACA
Organism: Sclerurus mexicanus; assembly: GCA_013396755.1. NCBI lineage: Eukaryota > Metazoa > Chordata > Aves > Passeriformes > Furnariidae > Sclerurus > Sclerurus mexicanus. The sequence continues at coordinate 1,599,573 of VWZF01001682.1, read as the reverse complement.
TTATCTTGTACTATAGAGTGAATACTAAGCGAAGTTCCTTTGCATACAATTAATAGGCAAACAACTCCAACTACTAAGAAATATATCAAAATTATGGGTGATACATTCAAGATAAGCATAAAAACAAAGCTGCCCAAAAGTAATTCAGACTGCAGAGCTGAGGAAAAAAAAAAAAAAAAAAGCCCTGCAAGCAGGACTCAATATTATACCCACTACGTTTCCTCTAGACAACATGAAGGGGTTTCATTACTTTCAAACATTCCTTCACCACCACCATCTCCCCAAAACACCACACTTCACCCTCCTCTAACCCTGTAAACACTGACTAATTAGATATAGCTATATTTTTGTGTTTAAAGTTCTTTGTTCAAGTCTAAAAAGAATCCCATCCTTGATGTTAGAAATATGTATAGGAGGAACTTTTTTCCCTGTCATTTTTTTTGTTGTTGTTTAAAGCCTTAATCATAAAAGATTTGCAAGTCAGTAAACCAGAAAAAATAAAAATGTATTTGTTCATCACTTGCTGACATTTTGAGTGGGTGAAAAAGGGTATTTGATACGTTCTTTTGGATGAATGACTGTTGTGATGAGAATCTCTACTCATAATTAAGTTCCACCTTTCTTTCCTATTTCATGAATTTAGTAACACAATGGAGGTAGGTGGTAAAATGAGGTACAGGAAAAGTTAACAAATCAGGAGGGCATAGGAAAAAAAGTGGGACTGGTACATGATGATTAGTATTCTGTCTGCTCAGCAAGTCTGGCTTTGCCTACAAGCAGCAATACAGACTTTAAGACAGACCTTACTCTCAGCTGATTAAGTATTTTGCTTTCTAGAATAGCTTTTTGAAAAACATTTAGCTTTTCCAGTTGTTTCTTCTGTTACATATTTTTGCATTCTTCAGTTTCTTTCTTTAGATAGCGCTGACCTTTCATAGGATTCAGATCTTGATTTTGTATCAGACAGTTCTAGGATGAACACTTGCAAGAGCAATGTCAATTCACAACTCAAACGTCTCTCTTTGGATCAAAAACTGAAAACATTAGGCAACTCCCATTCTTTTCTGCAGAACAAAGAGCTACAAAAGACTGATCAAATTTGTCACCTGTCTTTCTCCTTCAAGGAGAAAAGTTTTACTCCTGCAAGAAGTAAAAAAAAAAAAAAAATAAAAAAAATCCGAAACTTCAGTGTGCTTCCTAAACACTTTTATTATACTAAAATATCTATCATTTGTCATGTGTCATCTCCTTTTTAATGGATAAATTGGTATTCTCTTTCCCACTCAGTTAACTTGTTAAAAAATAAAATAAAAAATAGGCAAACACACTCTTCTATCAAAAAAAAAATTATTTTCCTAAGTTCCCAGGAAATTTTTAAGGGCATTCCAGACACTTTATTTCTTCCTGCAAAGAACATAGTGACACAGTACGCATTTGTGTTATTAGCAGAATAGAATCTGGAGGGGAAAAGAAACACCATGGCAGCAAAAACTGGCAACTGCTGATTGATCTTTCTGCCTGAATGCATGAAAAATAATCCCAGATGTCTGGATTGACACTATTTAATGAACAGAAGTATTATTTCCTCTGATTTTCCTAACTGCATTGTCATTTGTTTGAGCATGCCAACAACCCCAGCAAAGAAAGAGGAAGAAAGCACTGGATTCTGCACCTGGAATGGGGCAATCCCAGATGTACACACAGACTGGGGACTGAGATGCTGGAAAGCAGTGCAAGGGAAAGTGACCTGGGGGTCCTGGTCCATGGCAAGTTGAATCTGAGTCAGCAGTGCCCTGGCAGTCAGGAGGGCCAACCGTGTCCTGGGAGGCATCAGGCAAAGCATTGCCAGCTGGTTGCAGGAGGGGATTGTCCCCCTCTGCTCTGCACTGGGGCAGCCTCATCTTGAATATTGTTTTGGGCACCACAATATAAGAAACATATTAAGCTATTGGAAAGCATCCAGAGGAGGGCAATGAAGATGGTGAAGGGCCTTGAGGGGAAGCCCTGTGAAGAGCAGCTGAGGGCACTTGGTCTGTTCAGCCTGGAAAAGAGGAGAGACCTCACTGCAGTTACAACTTCCCTGTGAGGGGAAGAGGAGGGGCAGGCACTGATCTCTTCTCTGTGATCACCAGTGAGAGGACCTGAGGGAACGGCCTGAAGTTGTGTCAGGGGAGGTTTAGGTTGGATATTAGGGAAAGGTTCTTCACCCAGAGCAGCTGGGCACTGGAACAGGCTCCCCAGGGAAGTGGTCACAGCACCAAGCCTGACAGAGTTCAAGAAGCCTTTGGAAGACACTCTCAGGCACATGGTGTGACTTTTTGGGATGGAGTTGGACTCCATGGACTTGAGTTGGACTTGATGATCCTTGGCATATTCTGTGATTCTGTGAAAATAGTTAAACTGGAAGATAGCAGCATAGGATTCACTGTAACTGCCACTTAGTTTATCACAATCAAACATCCCACAATTTAGCAGTCTGCTGTAACTTTAATATGAATAGATCAAAACAGCCCAGCTTTGCTGCAAATTAAGTCCATTATGTAACTGTATGGAATTGTCTATCTTCATATTTGGATAATATTTTCCAAGAGCACAATAAATATGAAAAAACCCTAACTAGTAAATTAGTCCAACCTCAAAGAAGTTATGAATTTTCCTGTGGACTTTAGTGGGGCTAGAATATTGCCCATACACTTGTTCATTTTTACTGAAATCCTGGCATATGACATTAGCTACAGGAATAACAACAACAAAAAAAATCCTAGCTGCTACTAATGACTAAACTGATATACCAAGTCACTAAAAATCTGGTAGTGACAATCCTTGGCAATTTCTGAGTGAGCGCAACATAAGGACTGCTAGCGTACACCAATATTTCAACTGATTTTTCCAGTGTATGCTACCAAATATCTGAGCAGTTTACATGAACTATAAGTTTTAGAGTTCTCAGATAACTGCCTCATGTAGGAGTACAGTAATAATCAAACAGTTTTTGTACAATTGTCTGATTATTCTATAATTATTCATCTTCTGCTTTTATCTATGATACAAGAAGCCATCACAGGGGGACAAACTGCAGGCACTAAGTCCTAACTATAGTTCTGTGTGGTTGATTGATCAAGCAGTAATTCCAGAGACAGATATCTGGAAGCATCAAGTTAGCAAGAATTGTTCTCGAGAATTGTTCTATTCACTGATTTATTGAGTGTTTCCTTCAGTATTGTTGCTATCTTTTTTCTTGGAGTTATATAAATAACTTCCTTATATTTAAATACAGAACTATGCAGAAGTTTCACTATATTTTTCATTTCAAGCCCTCAGATGTTACAAATAGATAATAACTATGTTACTCTTCAGAGAATGTAGTGTTTCAATCAAGTTTTAACTAACTCTTAAGATCTGCCTGCCAGTGTAGCTTGCTCCTGATGTATTTATAGAATTCCTCCTGTTTGCTTAAAAAAATAAAAGTGGCAACAACCATCCACAAAAGAAAAATCACTGCAGTTTTCCTAATTTCTACATTTAAAAGGAAAGGATAATCAAGTAGACAAGCCTTTCAGAATCCCAGCTAAAATCAACAAAATTACTGAGGCAAGTCACATGTGCATTTTCCAAGCTGTGTTCTTATTTTGTATTCCAAACAGTATTGTTTAAACAAAATTTTCAATTAATTTTCATCTCTAAATAAATCAATGAAGGTTCATCCTTAATTGTGTCAAATCCCTTTCTCTTTTTCTGTGATACTTCCTTCTTGAGAAACGTAACATTTTTATCTTCAGAAGGGTATTTTCAAACTCTTCTCTGGGGTTTCAGGCTTATTTCCTTTTAAAGAATACTTTTCATGCATAATTAACTTTTTTTGGTTTTCTCTTTTACCCAAAATAAGCAACTCTTCCTATAAATCAACTTCCTCTACAAGTTATAATAATGCCACTAAACAAAAGTTCTACAACTGCCTACCTTTTAATAACTAGCTGAGATATTACTATTATTTATATCCCAGCACAGTTAAGCAATTACCTCAGTTGTTTAATAATAGTTTTTTTCTTTCTAATTGCTAAGTCAGTCAGGACTGCATGAGCAGCCTATCTTCTTCAGACTTTCCTCCAATGACCCTAATATGCAGTTCTGTCAAAAATATGACATCTGGATTCCTGAACACACAGAAAGGAGGAACTGAGGGACATTAATGCAGTCCATACTGATTACAATCTCTCAGGAAACACTCCCATTTCTCACTGCACTGGATTAAGTGTGCACCCTCAGGATGTTTCTGTCGGAAAGAAATTATAGTATCTTCCTCCTGAACTTGGCCAGCAAAAGTGCATGGTATTAGGCAAAAGACATTGGATCACTCCACTCTGCTTTACAGATATGCGATAATAAATTGCAGGAGGCCGCAGAAGAAAACTGACTTCTGATAGAAGTGCATACAGTGATGGTTTTTCATAGATATCATTCAAATTGGCTTCATGCAAGGATCACTTGGTGCCCATTGGTTATAGGATCATGAAGTATATAACTTGGTACTGACTAAAGGGTCTCAGTGGCAGAATTTATGAACAGTCTGGCAGAAGCGTATGGCATGATTTTACAAGTGTTTGCTGCATGCAGAAATTGTTCATGTCTTACAGGAATAATTACAATTTAAAATAAAACTGCTATATACAGTTTTATGTAAGTATATACGCACGCACATACACATAAGAACATGCATATATAACAACACATATACAGGAGCATTACAGAGACTTTGGATAGTCAGAATGGCATTACAGTCATAACAGTTTTGTTTTTTTTTTACTAGACCATCTGAAACTGCTGTATTAGGCAGTAAGATTAACATGACTAGTAAATATTTAAGGCTTTCTTCATGTGAGATGACCTGGAATATTTATGTTAGAAATAAACAGCAGATGCATGAATAACTTCAGTCAACCACTCAGTAATAATTTCAGAGGAAAGAAATCAAAGTACCATACTTTCTTATCTAAACACTACCATGCATAATAACATCCAAAGTTAACCCATTATCTTGGGTTTGGCCAAGGACAGGGTTATTTTTTTGCAGAAGCCACAAGGACAAGAGTGGGCATGTCTAGGTTGTTATTCTATAACACCTCATACCACCACCAGGGGGCAGAAATAAGGGATTCTCACTTCCAAGAAGAACCGGCATGGCTTGCCATCTGGGAAGAAGGTGGCACACGATGAGTCTGTCTGCCATTGTTTTCCATTGTCCCGGTCAGTGAGTATTTTGCACGTAATCACCCTTTCTTTTGTACACTTGTTTTTATTAGTATTGTTGATGTCACATTTTCTTAACTCACTGCCATTTCCAGTAAATTGTTCTTATTTCAACCTATAACCTCTGCCTTTCATGTCTCCCACTGGCGGGGAGCAGTTTGTGTTTTTCTTTTCAGTGGGAGAACTAAATTTGGGAGTGCCATTCCCAAACTATGACACACATTCAACAGACTGTGGATAAATTAGATCTTCACCAGTTTTACAGAGTCTGAAAACAAAGAAAAGCAAGTGGCCCAATTCAGAAGAACCACTCATCAAAAGAAATAAATACCACATAAAAGAAAATTGAATCATCATCTGAATCCCCAAAAGATAAATGTATTCCTCCTTAGAAGACCTTCGAATGATTCTAGAGAATTTTGAAGCCACCTCCTGCTTGTTTCACCAGTGCATTTGTTTTGAATTACTTGCAGAGACACAGACTGTTTCTTTTCAAAAACGAACAAAAAAACCCTCCAAAAAACAAACAAACAAAACAAAAATCACAAATAGCTCATCAGGCCTACTCCATTCTTCAGGTGTTCACAAGTAGCTGCACATTGCTGGGACCTCAGAGCTCAAGGTTTATTCTCAAAGTATGCAACATACATCTATAACAATTTTAGTACATTTGAAAATTAGGATTCCAAAGTAAAAGTCTGATGACACGCTGTGAAAGAATGACCTTCATATTCATAGCGAGTTTGTTTTAAGGTCATCTAGTCATTCAGTCCTCTTCTAAGAGGAAATCCAGGCACCATTAGCAAGATTCCTCTAAAGTCCACTCTAGACTAGCAACATTGATACACACCATACCAAGCATAGCATGCACCACTCTAGTCAGCCAGCACAACATATAATCCTGGAAGTCTCTGCAGTGCTTTCATCTTCAAACACCCTCACATACTTTTTCACAACAACAAACTAACAAATCCAAATAAAACTCCCCACAAAAAACAGACAACCCACTCACAAAAACACACGTCAGAGCTACTCAAAACCAACCAACCAGTCCGCCACCAAAACCCATGTTTTTCCTGCATCACACAATGTCAGAACACATCAATCTTCTTAAGGACCTTTTTCCTTCCTTAGGAGTACTCCACAGTGTAAATAGTAGTCTTTACAGCTACACAAAATACATTCCTTGAAAACTGAGAGTTATACATCAGTCCCAAACCGAAGCTATGCATACTGAGTCTGACACACTACATGCAGCTGCTTAACTCTTCCACCTACAGGATGAAATATATATAATTTTCTCAACGGGTAAGAAAATACATGATTATAAGCCTGTGTTCTACCTCCACTTCCTGTTCTGCAACTGGTGCCTGACCTGATCAAGGTCATCTTCTTTCACCCCAGCCCTCATAGATAAAGAATATCCAAATAATGATAGAGTGTAAACAGTAGGATATCAAGTGTGAATACTGAACAGCAAACAAAAGAATACTCTAGCAACTCAACAACTTTTTAGCATTTTGTCTGTCGTTTTAGAGAAAGGAGGCAATTTCCTAATTCCATTTATGCAAAAATATGGAGGGAACACCTAAGGCTGTAGGAAGACTATAGTCTTGAATTCTAGACACGGTGGTGTTGGAAGGGACTTCTGGAGATCACCTGGTCCAATCTGCTATTGAATGCGGGACCTTCGACTAGGTAACCTGTCAAGCTCAGAGCTGAGTCTTAAATTTCATTTTTAGTAAAGGAGATCCCGCCAGTTCTCTGGGCAACCTATTTCCAAGTTTGTTCTCGTGGTCTTGCATACAAAAGGAATTTTTCCTGAAGGACCAGGTGCCTGTTGCCTTGTCCTATCACTGCACATAGTCACGAGGAGAGAGCCTGTGTTTTCTTTATAGTTACCTTTTAGGTACCAGAAGACTGTGTCTAGCTCCCCTCTGTTGGGAGCTTGAGTCTGTTGTCTAGGCTGGACAAAAAATACTAATCTAGCAACACTTTCTGAAAAATGTTACATTTCCAAGTTTGTTGAAACAATGGCACCCTCCAGCCTTGTCTCATTCTATATACTTGTGTTGAATCTAGTAAATTTCTAGAAAACTTGTCCCACCAAAAAAATCTTGGAGAGCTAGTGGAGCCAGTGGTATCCAGCAAGGTTTTTCTTCTCTTTTTCAGTTTTCAAGACCTTTTAACATCACCAGCTCCATAGGGACAGCATGCTCATCTAGTGATGAGCACCTGTATTGGCAGGTTACGGCACATTTTTACTACAAATTTACCTTGTCTTAAAGTTTTACAGCATTCACTCAAGCTCACCACTGATGCACAAAGTGGAATGTAGATACACCATTCTAGAGTCATAAAAGGTAACGAGTAAAACTGCAGTCCTTTCTTCTTTTACCCCCAGCCTGTCATTTTCTTGAGCTTCACAGAACTGTACTGAGTAGTATCCCAAAATGATGACAGACATAATGCTAGATGGGATGGATGATTGCAATATACCAGTCTACAGAGGTACTTTTAGTGGCTTGCACTTGAACAGTAAAATTATATACACAAATCAAAATTGTTGCAGATTCTGGTAGTAACTTAGAAATTCACAAGAAATTCTATTAGGATACTTGGACAAAGTGAAAAAGCAGGTTAACAATTAAATGCCATATCATAATCCTGACCTAACGTATACTAACTTTTCAGAAAAAAATTTCCCATATTTAGGAGAGCATAATGTCTTGTAATATAACTTCATGTAGTTCAAGTGCAAAATGCCAATTACAGAATTGTTATCAGCAATAACACATAGTATTTTTGTGTATTAATATATTATTATATTTAGGCATTTGACCAACAGACACAGAACAGATATTGTAAAATAATTGTTATATGCAAGTGAAACAACAAACTTGCTTGCTCTAGATCCTCACACCCTCATTGTTATTTACCACAAATACAGCCATACCATGTACAAATTTAGGTCAAAGATAAACCTAATAATAAAACACTTGATTTTTGACTCACACACACTCTAGCTCTACCAAAATAAACATCTATAAATATATCAAAATTTCCCATAATTGTAGGTCTGTTACTTGGATTCTACTCTACAACAGACTCGATGTTTTCCTCCCATAAAGTAACAGAACATTCTCTGCTTATTGTATTTCCAAACTAACCTGTGAAAGAGGCAGAAGTATGCTGGGACCACTTTTGAAATGCTACTGAAAAAGCCACCCTTCAGGCAAAAAGCAGCAGGGATCTCTTGTCTCATTGATATCCAGGACACTCTGTAGCTGATCCTTATATTGTCAATATATATCCTTGTATAGGCAATAATCATTACCTCTTTAGTTCTTACTTATAATTTGTGAAAGGTATATATTACCTTCTAGTAAACTGGCTGGCATACTTCCAGTGTGCCATTTTAAGGCTTTCTGCATTTCTGGGTATTTTTTCCTCCACTTAACTGAAGCCTTCTACAAAGAGTAATGTTCATGTAAGAAAAGGGCTTAATCTGAAACACTAAGAGGAAACTCTTTTTTAGACTTCCAAATTTGATTCTTAAAAATTGTCTACCACTGTCCTTATGTACACTTATAATGCTGGTTACAGCTAGCGATGCCTCAGAAGCCTTCTTTAATAACTGCTTTAATAACTCAGAAGCCTTCTTTAATAACAAAAAGCAAGTCATCATTTTACTTTACACACATTCACTTATAGTAAGACAGATGAATTTTATGAAGACTACGCTCATTCACCTTAAAAGCATAGTTCAGCCCATTTTTGCTATAAAGAGAAATAAACAATACTTAGCATTTTTGTTATAGCTTATAAACTGAACCTCTTCTATGTTTTGGTAATTAGGCTAAAATCATCTTGCTTTATGCTTGAAGCTTAAGCATACACAAATGTAATGGAGCAAATGATCATATTAAACTGAGTAAGATAGTCCACTGTATGTGCCATGGCTGAGAACTGACTGGAGATATATTTTCACCCCCACATACCATTTTGAAATATAGAAGGCATTTATTACTCACTGTGTGAGTACAGGGGACACACATTAGCACCATGGAGTTTAGATTCACACCTTCTTTTCAGTACCTTTTATAAATTACTTGTCATCATTACTTAGAGCTCTTTGGTAGGACTGCCACTATACACACTCCCAACAGTCTTAATTTTCTTCTTTTTTATTAGCAGATTGCTAAACATTATCATTTGATAATAAACAGTACAGAAATCTTTCCGTGTTTCCCCTAGTAAGATACAGTTGTTTGATCTACATGGTTGTTTGAACCCTAGAATTCCCTTCAAGTTCTCTGTGAAGGTTCTCTGCTAGTCAAAATTATAAATGTGACATTGTGAGGCACGTTAAATAAAAAAAAATACATTCTGCTGTTGTAAAGCATGTAAGAATATTGTGATAATAGAAAGGTGGCTTGTATACGTCACTTATTTCTAAAGCTATCATTCTTCAAGTACAACAGTTGACATTCACTAAAAATGCCTAAATGCCATATCTTTTATATCCAGTTCTGACACTGAATGCCTATGTGTCTACAACCTTAGCAATCAACAGCTTTAAAACTTCACTGAGTTGAAACCTGGATTCTAGTTGCTGCTCATAGGGTTTATCCATTTACCCAATAACTATGTAATAGAAAAAAAAGCAAAAGCAATCTAGTGGTGCATCCAAGGTCTCCTCTCATATTCATGGCATTTCAGAGCAACGCTCTGTGGTTATTTCTCTCTCAAAATTACTTGTTGTGTCTTAATAAACTAACCTGCTGCTTCTGTAGGACACAGGAGTTATTCATTGAAGACGGTAGGCTGAGAGAATGGTGTTTCCACTGCCTGCGCAACCCTAAGCACTAAGAGGTGCCTGCAATCACTATTACTGTCCTTTTAAAGAGAATAAGCACCTCTCATGTAGGTGTTTACTCCTATGAAAAGAACACTAGATTTCTGGCTACTGAATGAAGAGAGACTTCTAATGTACAGCCCTGAATCAGTCTTCAAACCCTAAAGAGATGTGAGATTACAGACAAAACACTGTATGCCTGACATTTTTATTCATCAGCTTGCTGCAGCCTCTCAAGAAGCTGTTAGTCTTCTGACCATACCTCAAAGATAGATAGTTTCTCCACAAAGCACAGAGAGCTGAAGTGCTCTAACTAGGCATACTAGCTCAGACTGAATTAATTCACTGAATTAAAATGCCTGCCTGACCATACTTGGTGTATCCAGAAAAATTTAGACCATACACAACAAAGGTAGCTAGTGACAAGCATACATTTACTAGGAAAGAGAATTTTCAGCTCATTTACACCCTGGCTTCAGTACAGTATTGAATAAGGAGAGTAAAGACAGACAAAAAATATCCTATAAATCAGTATTAAAAGTGACATCATAAAGCACTGAAGAGTACCTAGTAAACAAGAAAAGTGATTCAGATTGTAAAGAAAATTAAATTACCTTCCAAAACCTGCATAGTAACATTTTTACCATTAATCCATAGAGAAAGTATCAATGGCAGACTGACAGAACAATGGAGCCAGACTGCTGTAGATACCAAGAAATTGATTAACCATATTGCTGTATTTCAATGAAATGACTGGCCAAACTAAGAAAATTCTTCACAATAAAGCACCTTTATATGATAATTGGGCTACAAGGTAAGATATATGTCTATTACATAAAGTGATTATTGACTACCAGAAGCTTTCAATTTAGTAGAAAATTACTTTGTGTAAGAGCTCTCCCGAGCCAGTGACAAAGGTTACATTTAGCTCTTTTAACATGCAGTAAAAGAATAAGGCTTCCACGGGCCTCCTCTTTATCAAATCATCAAAAAATTGAAAGAAAATTAAGTAAGGAAAAAATCCTTTGCATACATTTTCACATTCTGTCCAAAAGTCAACTTCCCCTCCAAAAAGAGTGCACTGGAAATAAAATTAATTGAAACTGAAATTCACTGGCAATACTTTTCTCACAAGTTACGTATGTACTTTAAAGCATGAAGATATATTAGTGAAGACGCAAAATTCACTGATGTAATAAGAAATTAATATACTAATTTCTGCTAAGTTAACTATAAAAATAATTCAGAAATGGATTACTTCAAGTAAACATACAAAAAATTATATCCTTCACTCATTTAAAATAACTACCAATTATTTAATTGGAATTTTTACCAACTGTATTATAAGAAATAAACATATGGAGGATAGATCGGAAATAAGACAGATCTAGAACCTGTCACCTTGAAATGTTACAAAAGTTCTGAATTTAAATCCACTTACGGAATAAATAAATTCCATTTAAATAACATATTTTAGTCTTTTTCTTTATTTATATTTTAACAGCTTCAAAAAGTGTGGGGGGAAAAAAGATCACAAGATTAAAATAAGACAAATTACTGATCAAGAAGAAAATTAAAACTTAAGGATCCAGTCCAATGTAGTTTAGCATTCAGCATTTTCATAGTGTATTTCAGGTTCAATGTGCTAATAAAATTTGTACATATAGATAACAACTTTCAAAAAATATGCAAATAGGATTTTTTGTTTACTGAGTTTGATTTGGTTTAATGACAAGATATTAGTAGAAGAGAAGGATTACATATCTGGAGTAAATGTGGCATTTCTTTCAACTACAGATGGTTTCACAGAGTCCTGAGAAAGAAACTGAACAGAACAAAGCATTTGATTGCTATGTCATATGTGAAGAAAAGGAAGGTTTCAACCCAGTTTTTTGTCAGAAGTCCTAGTCAAACCACACGTTGTACACACTGTCAGCCTTCAAATCCTGTAAACCCTTATATCATCAATTAAAATTAACTTCTCATTAAAATATACTTATGTTTAGCTATTTTCACAGCAGTGACAACAATAAAATACTAAATCGAGAGGACCTATCGCTGTAATATCTATAAAATGAAGCATATTTGGTAGCTTTTGAAACAGAGTAAGCTGCAGTAGCAAAATCAGAGAAAGCAAAGTACATGCAATTTTTACAGTACCGTTGTACTTCCTCACAAAAATTACTATAATGGAAAAAGACTGATTATGGATTTCGAGGAACCACAGGTATCACACAAATGTATTAATTCTGCACATTGTATTGCACCCTCCCCGCTTTGAAGACTTAGAAGACAGTTAATGCAGAATTTAGCCAGACAAGTTTGGTATTCTTCACTGAGGATGGCAAAAGATGAAACCATTTGTTTTGTAAAAATGAAGTTCATTATAATGGTTTGAATGCCTAATTCCCAAAATACCTTGCTTATGATATGCATTTCCCCTCCCATTAAGCAGTATTTCTACTATGTTTATTCAGGGCTTTCAAACAAAAAAAATTCCTATTGACATTTAAACTTCTATTGTGAGTCCCTTCAGTGTCCAGACTCCAAACTTTAAACATGTAAAGACATTCATTCATCACCCTGGAGTACAGAAGGAATGTTAGGGAAATGCAGGATAACTTCAGGAGGTTTTTCTGTTTTCCTAGGACTGAAACTACTGGGAGTTATGAGTGCAGTATTATTTTCTACAGCTTACATTTTACTGAGTATGTTTTGTCACTCTAGATATTTTGCAAACATGATAAGCATTTCAAAATGCTGTCATGCAATAAGTAAGTACATACTCACTCCAGTGAAGAAATAGAAACAAAGTATTCACTGAAATGTAAATTGACATTAAACTTAGAAGTGGCCTCCCAAAAGTAAAGCTGAGATGAATTACCACGACAGCAATGAAATAGAGTCTTATGCCTATGTACCCAGTGTGTATCTTTTTCCTGGATAAGCTGACAAGCTTTTCATGCAGCTAACGCTTCTCTTCACTGGCTTCAAACTGGCCTTCAGGAAAAAAAAAAAAAAAAGAAGAAATATGCTTTTTGTGTTATTCTGAAACAATTTTGGTCAATAGGTTTAATTTAATCTTAAAAATACTATCTAGTGTTCACACCTTTTCCTCCTGGTTTATTACTTCCTTGAGAAATATAAGAAAGAAGGGCTTCTACACAGGTTTCACAATGAATCTTTGCCCAGCCTTACACACTATTCACAAAAAGGATTGTCTGAGACTCAGCTTTGGCACCCGAAATATCAGGTTAGGAGTATTTCTGTGGGCAAACACAGGGCAGTGAGGCAGTCAAAGGCTCAGAAAAGGACAGCCACTCACAAGCTCAGGATATAGCACTCAGGGCTGACCACAGTGAATTCAATTACAAGTTGTAAATGCAGACAGCTATATTAATAGCAGAAATACAGTCACACCTGAGAAACAAGAGACTAAAATAGAAGAGCAAGAGGGAAGACTTGCTGGCTGGGTGGAGAAAGTCATTTCAGTAAAGAAAGGCAGCAACAGAGAATTTCGGTAGCAAAAACTTACAATAGCTAGCTGCACAGTACTTACACTATACTAAGAGTTATTAATACATAAATAGCACATAGGATCCTCAGTACGTGATCAGAAAGCCATGAAATTCGCTATAAGAAATAGATGGTAGAATGCTGCATAGGTGAGTGAAAGAAAAAAAAAAAGCAATGGAAAAATTAGTAAGCTTAAAGTTTAACTACACTTCCTAAAGTTCTAAATAGCAAAAAAAATTGTTACATGTTTTATCATGTGCCACATATATAAGTGCACACATGACAGTGGAATTTCATGTCCATCACAAGGATAAAAGAGAATTTATGTTCATTAAATGCACAGCATCTAGCACAAGAGTTCTGTCCTGCTCTCTAACTAGGTCTCTAGAACACAGCAGATAAAAAATAACATAACCAGCGAAAAACCTTATTACAGACTATAGATGATACCAAGCATGAGGCAGAAGTTCTGCAAATCTTTCTTCTGATGACAAAGGTGGCTAAAGCAGATCCCACCTCCACTCTTACCCTTGCACCCTCATTCGCACCAGCAAAACCATATAGAGGTATCAGGTAATTCAATGTGCTTAAAAAATGTTAGGTTTTTTTCTCACCACAGAATTACTCAGTTTAGATTGGTTGGTTGGTTGCGTGTATAGTCCTCTAATTAATTCAACTGAGAAGGTTGTTGGGGAATAGAAATGGATGGCCAAAAAGTTTGAACAATTTAACTCTTCCATCATGAAAAATACCATATAGAACCAAGGTTTCAAATGCCACGTACAGTTTTTGAAAATCAGCTGCAGATACTCAGTCAGGAAATGAAAAGATTCTATGTGAAAGTTTTATAATGAGAAAAAAAAAATCAGAAAAAAAACACAGTTTTTCTTTTGCTATTAAGTTTCCCATTCACTGACTGAAGATAGAGACTTTCCTTGTAACTCTTTACCATTATGACAACTAGCAGCTGAACCAAAAATTGACAGAATCCTTCACAAGATTACTCTACATGACACTAGTAGCAGTGTGAAATTGAGTGTGATCACAGCACCAGTCAATTCTACTGGTTCAGGGAGTTTTCAGTTCAGGTCAATTTTGTCTTCAGATCCTTGTGCTCTTGAATCACAGACATAAAGAAAACAAAGACAGAGAATGAAAGTCTATAAAAAGGAAGTAAGTGCAGAAAATTTTGGAAATTACTACAAGTTCTTCCAGTTCTCCAAGAACAGAAGCCCGCACAGTATAAGGTGTATGAGTAGTTCTCCCCCACCTGTCTTAAACCCAAAGAAGCCTTGTACTGTTTGAGATTCAGATATTGACCTACTGTCCTCTAGAGCACATCACAAGGTCTTCAAGAGACAAACTTCATACTCAACTCACATCTTATTTAAGAAAAAAAAGTACTATTAAAAAAAAAAAATAAAAACCCCACCCAAACACTTTTTCCCTTGTTGACAACCCTCTTTGCCCCAAGAACTTCTGACAAGGTGGTATTTTAAAGGCTTCTTTAACTGGTCTCTCTTTTCATCACTCCTCCTTTTACTCCTTTATGTTAAATCCAATCCTCACTCCTTCAGTTCCTACTAAAGAATAACTACTTGTCATCCCCCTTCATTGTTTTAACAGCTGTTGCTAGTTTGCCAATCAGTCCCATGCAATCTTCTCTCATTTTCTTTCTGTAGTTTCTTCCCTAGTTTTTGCACAACAAATCAGAAAGCATATCTGAGCAAATACTAAGTTATAAGCATTTACTAGTGAGTCTAAGGAAGGGTGGTAAAACCTTATTCTACCCTCAGTGTACATAATCCTAGCTATTGCTGTAGTAAGCCCTAACTAGTCAGTCTTTATTTAAGAAAAAAATAAAATCTTCATTCTAGAGCACTTCACAACAATTTACAATTCTTTTTTCCAGGGTCACATAAGCCACAGTAAATCTTTTGCAAAGTGAAGTAAAATTAATTAGTCTTGCAACTGCAAATGAGTATATTTTATTTCCTACTGCAATGGACTTGAATACATTTGCAGTTTAGTCTGAAAGAGAGCTAAAAATCCCATTAAATTAGCAGTAGTTCTTAAGTGAAGGGACAGTACCTGCTTACACATGCTACCTAATTCACAGCCTATCCAGTGCCTGCACCCTAAATTAGCATCAGATTTGCTAAAAACAATTAAAAAAAAAAAAAGTATGATTCTCTGTTGACTATCACCTCTTATCTTCAAAGCTTGATTTCCCCTTAGACCATCAGTTAGTCCGTTTTGATTCTCATACACGTATTTTATCCCCTTAAGTTAAAAATATTTAAAAATTTACCACAAAATATTAAACAGACTTTGCTTCCATTAAGACTATGCTTCATATCTCTTGTTATTATCAAGTTGTAGTTCTAAAGACAGAAGCAGGCCTTGCCATCAGATTAAACATGTATGTACTGTCTGCTGGAACAAGGCTAGAATGTGTTTTATCACTCATAACATTAGATTGTCACTGTATAAAGCAGTACAATTTCAGGTAATTTTGCTAAAAGTTCAAATGCTTTCATCTGAAATCATACAGTAATGGTCAGTCTACCATCACGTGGAATTAGCTGCCAAGATAATGTCTCTCAGAGCTGAGTTGGTGATGTTTCAGTCCAAACTTCAACAAGCTTCACTCTCACTGTGACCCAGTGACATTGTACACTGTCAATTACCACATGCTTTATCATCCTTTCTCCCTCACAACCTACTTGCTCTGAAAACTCAATCCTTGCTAGTTGGCTGTCTTCTCCCAATTGTGCCCTGCTCTTGGCCCTTGGAAAAGGTTGATGTTCTTTTGAACATCATTATGACCACATCTCAATGTTACCTCATTCTAAGAGAGAACAGGTTTACAACAAAAAGGTAGGACTGATGTGGAAACAGTATTTCAGCCAGAATGATTTGTCACTATTTCTTCAGAAATTAAATCAATTTGATTTTTAAAACTGCTTTAAAGATGGAATGACTGCTGAATACACAGAACTAATGCATAGGTCTCTAGCAGAAGGGAAGAGCAACTAGACTTCTTCCCCTTTTGTGTTCAAAATGCTCCTACTCCAACTATTTCATGTGTCCAGATTACATACACTGAGATGGCTGCAAGTCTGCCCTCTGCCGCTCTGCATCGCCAGACAGTCATGATGGCATATCTTGGAATGCAGCTCACCCTTCTTGCTTTCTTTTACCCCTGGAGGAGGTAAAAGCTTCAGCTGGCAAAAGTCTTGGGTATTGGTATGGACAAGGACTGGAATAAAGAACCAGCATGTGTGTGACCCTATAGATTTCTGTAAACTGTCCCTACATTCAACTAATTAAGGGAAAGTGATGCTGCTCTCACTAGACTGCTACAATAGAAACTTCATGAACAGATTTCTTTATGGAGCATTACTTAAGACTTTTGCAGAAACATTTCCTATTGAACAGACAATGTTGAAATATGCTTGTTTGCTGAAAGTATGTTTGCTTAGCCATGGAACTTTTATGCAACAGGAGACCATTACAGTCATAATATTTGATTCCACTTACAATACTGCTTAATTAACACTGGAACATTTAGCAGTTATTAGAAGAGACATTCTCAAGCATTCTAGATTTCAGCAGAGCTCACGGCAGACTGCATTTCACGCAATACTTCAGAGATACAATTTGAATTAATAAAATTAACATCACCTTTGACTCAATTTATATTTCTGGAGGAAAAGTATTTACAAATATGTCATATATGCTACAGTAAAAAACACTTCCCAAGCTTTAAAATAATCTTTGCAAATTTGGTCTTACTTTGCAATAGATGGGTTAAAAGTACAAAGTACTTGGGGTATAAGGCACTAGATAAATTAAATCTCTAAAGCAGTTTGTAAAGCAGATAGGTTTTCCCACTAAGATTAATTAATTAAAAGACTAATTTTCACATAGAAAGCATACATAGGCACATACTTAGATACATAACAGTGCGTGTGTGTGTGTTAAACCAAGAACAGTCTTCTGTTTGACAAAATGTTAGTCCTCAAAAAATCCTAGTCCTAGACTATCCATCTTTTAATTCATAGATTCATAGTCCAGGATTAACAGGTCCATGTGTAAAACTTGCTTTCTTTACAGACCTGATTGAAAGAATGCAAATTCAGAAGAACATGACTTAACAGAGTTGCAAGTCAAGTCTTGTATGAAATAATCTTTATTGCACAAATGTGTAATTTAACGCTTTAGTCATTCTGATAATTGGCAAATTATGACTCTGCTAAACCTATAGAATGCATTAGTTTGTAACTTCAATTGCTATCTTTAATACAGTAATTCACTGTTATAATGTAAAAAAAAAATCTCAGCATCTGTGAAGCCAACATATTTAAAAAAACAAACAAACAACAACAAAACAAAAAAAAAAAAACACAAAAAACCCCCCACAAACACAAAAAAACCAGAAGTACTGGCTTCCAGAACTCTTATTGTAGATTCTATGACAGATAGTAATTATTAGCAGCTGCAATAGAAATATTCTCAGATACTGAATTTCACAGCCTGTTCACCTCACTGCATTCACAAATATTTTGCTTCATGTGTTTTACCTGGCATGAGGTGTAACGTAGGCTGTAGCTTCAAAGTCAACCATAGGGTATTTCAGTGTTATGACTTTACTGTTATGACAAAGACATAGAATGTCTAGAATTTTACATTCCCTCATTTAACAAGCAATGTGAGTATGGTAATTTTACGGGATTTAAGAACCTCTTTCGCCTCACTATTAAAATTGCATTTTCCAAGATTAAAGTTTCTGAGTTTTCCACATTGAGCTGTCAGGTTAGTAAATATAACATTTCTATACACTGTGTGTGTACATGGGTATGTGTGTTTTGGAAGTGCCAGAAGAGCAGAAAGGTACTTTCAGCATAGCAAGGACGGTAAGTTCAAGGTTAGTATAACAAACGTTATGGTCAAAGGAAGACTTCAAGTGCTCCAAATTGGAAGCAATACAGAGGAATACGCTTAATAATGCTGGGGAACCTTCTTGCATAGATTTACTGACACAGAACTAGGAAAGGTTGGGGGGAAAGTATCTAGGTGTTATAATAGAAAGGCAGTTGTGTTTCAGTAGAAAACTTTTTCAAGTAGAGTTAATTTTCTGGTAAAACTTGTGCTGGTATCATTTTAATACAATATGTGGAAAATGTACAGATACAACACCCCTAGCCAGCTTTATACAATCCAGTATGTCACAGAAAGCACTTTTTAATATCCCTTCTATTTCAGGGTTGGGTTTTTTTTCCCCCTCAAAAAACCCCAAAACCCTCTACAGCATTTTCTCATACTCCATGTTTTATTAAAGACCCACAACAAATTCAAATGTCAAGACATCAATGTTTTGTAAATCTTTTTCAACACATTCAGCTATTTATTTATCAGCTATGTAAAAAGTCATACTTTTGTTCAGGGAGAAGTCCAATTAAACACTATCTTCATTTAAGCTAATATTTTCACAGAAACTGAGGAAAAAAACAAAAGTTCTATTATTCTAATTTTTTAGAAACCTTAATTTGTACAGCACAGAATGGAATCCAGGTTCAGAAGTCAGCAGCAATGCTCATAAGAAATATTTGAATACTTTGGCATGCAGGGATAAAAAAGTGTTTGAGAAACGTATTTACAATAGTGGAAAGAGCAAAGCTGGGATACAACAGGAAAGGATTTCTAAGTGACAACTATAGCATCCAACACAATAAGAAAACAGACTAGTTTCACCATTGTGAATATAACTTTTGTGAAGCTCACCATTTTCACTGACTTGGGAGACAAACACTCCAAGCCCTTTCAGTATTTAGACCAGCATTTCAGGAGCTTATTTATGCCTTTGTATCCCTCAAAGAAGCACAAAACTATGTTGGTGACAAAACCTGAGACTGAATAAAGCATAGGTATATAAAAGCCCACACATACAATTTTAATTACAGGTTATTCTCTATAGTAGTTCTTAAAATAGAATATCCTATTTAATTTTTGAAGTTAATATCTTATTTCATTCAATTTCTGGCATTTTCCTTAATTATGTCTTTGTTTAAGATACTGGGAAACATTTTTTCTCTGGAAAAGTAGATATCACAAGCATAAGATTACTTTGTGTTGCTTCTTGTTATGCCAACTTTATTACACTAAGAAAATTCTTACAACAAAATGCAACAAGTTTATGAAGTTACCGCATGAGCTTCTCATAGAACATTTTCAAGTTATACAAGACACATGAGGAATGTGGAGAACCAATAGTTTTGAAAATAAAGTTTAACCTTTCAGAAGTTGATTTATTTATCACTTCATTACTGAAGTACAGTTTTTAGACTGGAATGTTATTACTTCAAAAAAAACCCACCAAAACAAAACAAAAAAAAAAAAATACTACCTTAGCTGTTTAGTTATTAAAGGATGACAAGAAGAGTGTAGTTACACAACCACATATCCAGTCTCCACAATATTAAACAGTAATTATTCCTAATGCGTGCCAGTGGCAGACATAAAATTCAAGTATTAAGTGGTTAATAGCATACAACTCAAGTTCAATTCAAATTCAGTCAAATTATGTCAGCAGAAGATGGAAGGTTTCCCTGGACAATACGTAAAATGTTGCCTCCTCTTCGATTCAGTTTCACGCCAATTTCTGCAACATTTACCTATATTTACCTAGCAACGAAAAAGTGATGAAAATCCAGTCTTCCCTTAGCCTGTGTTCTAAAATTGGGCAAAGGCTGTCCCAGTGCTGCTGGCCAAACTAACCACTGAAACCACAGCCCTTTCAGAAGTGTTACCATCATTGTAATGTAATTATTGAACATTCTAACACTCTATTCAGTTCCCTGGAAGAGTGGAGCTTACTATTTTAAGAAAGCCTGCCTATTTAAATGTCATTAACTATCCAATTAGTACAGTCTGCTCTTTGCTAGCTAGAGAGTACTGGGATAATCTTTTAATTGTTAACCACTATTGAATAATTTTAGCAATTATGCTTTTATACATTCTGCGCTAATTAAGACAGACTACCCCTAGAATCTCATCATTTTCCAGCGCACGGCGCGAAACAGAAAGACGATCAATGGTAGAAAAAATGAGCATAGGACACCGTCTCCACCTGCAGCCCCCGCAGGAAGGCGCGCACCGCCCGCCGCATCCACCCATTCTGGACCCATTCCGGCCGCCGAGGTGTGGGCTCGGGGGCACCGGGCCGCTTCGCGCCGCGCCTACGAGGCACCGCTCTTAAAGCCGCTTAAGCCGAAATAAATCACGACCGCCGCTCCCCACGGCTCCACCTGCCGGGCGCCCGCGCCCCGCAGCGCCCCGCTCGCTCCGGAGGCGCCGCCACCGCGGGGAGGGCAGAGCCGCCCGGCGCCCCAACGCGCATCTTCCGCGCAGACAGGGCAAAGCACCGCGTTCGTCCCCCCCGCGGAGCGGCAAGTTTCCCTCCTTCCTAGGAGGAGGCGGGCCTTCGGGGGCTGCTGCCGGGCGCTCACAAGCCGCTGCACGGCACAGGCTCCCCGCGAGGCAAACCCTTGGAGGTGCTGGAAACAAAGGGAAATTACCTAAAAGGGCACAGATCTGCTCGGCGCCGCCGGTCGCCCCACGCCGGCGGGCGAGGCGCCCCTCCACGTTCCCTGCGCAGGACGGTGCCTGTTGCGCGGGCCCCGCGGGCTCCCTGCAGGGCGGAAAAAACTTCGCTCCGCCGGGCGGCTGCGCCGCCCCCGCTCCGCGAACTCGCGAGGGGGCGAGGGGCTCCGGGCGGCGGCCCCGGGCGGCGGCAGAGGCGCTCGGCTCCGACAAGTCCCCTCTCCCAGCAAGGGCTGAGCTACGCTCTGCAGAGTGGGACCCCCCTTTCCCCCCCCGGCTTCCCTCTGCGCAAAACCAATTAACCCCGAGCGCTCGCCCGCCCGCAAAAGGCGAGACAGGGAGTGCGGGAGCCGACAGGAGGCAAAGTTTGATAAATGAGCAGCTCCTGCGGTGACAGGTGACTACGGAGCGGAGGCACCCTCCGTGCCGGGCTGGGCAGAAGTGCGGGAAAGGAGCACTCACCTGTCGGTTGCCCCTCCGGCAGCCGCGGAGGGGAAGGCGGGCAGGCGGGACGCACAGCCGCACGCTCCTCTCCCGTCCGTCGGCCCCAGCAGCAGGATGCCGGGCTGAGGGCCCGCAGAGCGGCGGGGCCGCCACGGGCCGGCACCCGTCAGCTGAGCAGGTGAAGCGGGGCGGTCGCCGCCACCGGAAAGCAACACGTTTGGCTCTGAACTTTGCAGCTCCAGTCACAAACAAACAAATACAGCCCAGGAAGGACCTCTCCCATCCGATCCCAGACTGCTCGGCAGCCGCTGCCTCTCTTATTGGTGCGGNCGGAGGCGGGCGGGAGCGGGGCAGCCGCCGCACCGCTACCGGAGATAGCGGAGAGCGGGCGGTAGGTTGTCCCGCATGCCCTGTCCCCCGCACCGGAGAGCGGAGGTGGAAGGGTGATGCCCGCCTTGCCGCTGGTGACCGCAGGGACACGGGGCAGCCTGGCAGGGGGGTGATTGGGGACCGGAGCCGGGAAGGAGCGTGGCCGGCGCGTACCGGGCGGCTCCCGCGAGGAGCCTGGAGTGCCCCGCGGCGCTGTTCTGCGGCCCTCGCCCGTGGGGAGCCCCGGCGGCCGCGGTGCAGCGGGAGAGGGTCCGCCTCGGTGCGGGAGCGGGGGCGCGGGAGGGGATGCCGCGCTCGCAGTGTGCGCGTACGGGCAGAGTCGGGGGCGCGTAAGTGCCTCTGTATGTGCGTTCACGTACATGTGCCTCGGTAATCGGTGCACGGAGCTTGCTTTCAAGGAGACCCCAGGCGAGTGCTCGCTAGCCGCAGTGTACTTGATGCGCATTGCTTTTACGTTTTGCTCCAGCTTACGCGTGATTAGTGCAGAGCAAGCTTTATTTCACCTCTGTCTTACTGGATGCTGAACCTTTGTTTGCTGGTTTGCTTGTCTTGTTCCTCCCCCGTCCCCTACATCCACATGCAACTCGAGCAACACGGTAGGTCTCACCTGTCCATTCCTTAGGGCTAAGTACAACACTATCGTAAGGAAAGGGAACATAAGTTAAAAGCTGCGGAGGTATGACTGCATGAAGGATTCCCTTCACTGCGCCTGCAGTATCCGTCCTAGCTCAGCTTCTCATTGCATCTGCCAGTCGAAAATAATGTTTCTGTCCCACATTGGCTGTTTTTATAACGCTATACACACACGTGACAGACAGAATATTGACGTTCTTGTCTTCTCTCCCAGCCCTCTCCCTTTAGATATTAGAGTTCAAATTAGATATCCCAGTGGTAAAAGACAGAAGTTTAAAATCTGTGAAGTTGGTACAAACTCTGCCAAATGTTTGGGAGGGGATGTGTGTGCATGTGTGTTATTTGATTGGTTGGCTTTTGCTGGATAAAATTTCCACCCTGCTCCTCTGGCAGTAAATAGACATTCTGGATGTTCTTTTTTGCTTCTAGTGAAAAACAATACTTCACTACAATAAACAAGGAAATAAAAAATGTGCTTAGAGATTAAACAGCTATTCAACAATATTACTAGGAAATAAAGCATAAATTATACCCCTATTCAGGTGATGAGAGATGTAAAGATTGCTTTTATCCTAAGTCAGTCAATGAATTTATGTAGATTCATCGTTTCAAACAGACGGTACAAATCTTTCTTTGTGCTGCAACTCTGTAGTTCTACCTTTGTCAACTGAAGACAATAAACTAGAAAGATTAATGTACATTTTGTCTTCAGTAGTAAATCCTATTGTCAAATGGGGAGAACTTTTTATTGAAAGAATTAGATCAATCGTTGACTTTGTTTTGAAGCATTTATTGAAGAAGCTACTTTAAAAGAACGAAGTTCATGCTCTTAACATCCTTAAAGAAATCTCTCAAAGGCAGTTATTCTATTTGCCAATCTAGCAGTCACTGCCATGTAGCAACAAAAAGCATGAAAGCTAGATGTGGAAATCCCTTTGGGTTCAGACAGTGCTTTCTCAATGGAAGAAGAACAGTAGGAAATTAAAAAGTGAAAAGCACTTTAAAAAAATCTATTTGAATATTTTAAAGAGCTTGCTTTGAATAGGTGAAGTTTCATCTCTAACCAGTAAGCTTCAAGGTCAATGAAATGCAAATGACAGATGTGTTCAGTGCTTGAAAGAATGTCACCAACTTTAGGTAACATTTAGTTAGCAATATTTAAAAAGTTGACAGTCTGGCTGTTATTCTAATTTGTAAACTCTGTGTTCAGCCAGTATTTGTTCAGAAGAGCAGAGAGTGTCTTCCGCTGGAATAAACGACTACATTTTCAAAATATGACAGATTAATGAAGACACTACTAATGATGGGCCTATAACAACACTTGTCAACATCAGTGAGAAGACACTCAGTGATTTCAGTTTAGTTTGACATGTATACAGTAATACACAATTTGAAATTTAAACTTTCTTAAATCTTAAAAAGAAATTTCATTATGATTCATCATGATGTCATCATGATTCTTTTATTTTTATATGGATTCTAAGAAAAGGAAGCACTATGTAAAGCCCATAATAAGACTGATCATATACTAGCACATTATATCTACTTCTGTCAAAATTAATTCATTAGGCTGCTGGATACACCTCCACAGGACTTTGATTTGAGTAAGTCAAGCTAATAATGAATTTAGTGGCTGCTTAATATATTGACTGTTCACTGGAGTTATGCAAGCAGACTATTACTCTGTGATCTGAAGTTATAGCTGAGAAATATGTTACGACAGCTAGGAATAAATAGCTAAAGTTAAGAAAACCAGGAGTAAGAAAGGAATAGAAACAGAAAGGAAAAAGAGAAAGCAAAGCTATGTTTTCTAAAATTTCATCCTGTGTTGTTTACTTACCTTCATTGACTTCTTTCATCATTTAAATCCCCCACACTTGGCATTTTGGTGTTTTAAAGGTCTTCAAATTGAGACTGCTAAAAAAATTAAAATAAATAAAAGCAGCCCCTACTGCCACCAACCAACACAGGTACAACCTTAGAAATAGCTTTCTTTGTTCTCATATAAAGGCCTGTTTTTTGTCTGGATTCTTAAAATCATACTTCTTAAAGGCTTAAAGAGCTGCTAACATTGCGTGTAGCTCCTAATACGCATCCCATGCAGTGTGTTGTACTTCAGAAATCCATCTGATGATCTCAGCAGAAAATTAAATGCACGTGTAATATTTTAAAATCAGTCAAATCTGAGCAAGTTCTGCTTAAGTATCCAGAGAAACAGCTCATCAGTAAGGTGTTTCTCCAAAACAAACACTGACTTCTGCCGTTGGCCACTTTATCTGTGCGAGAGGCTTTTTACAAAAAAGATGGATTTTTCTTCTACATCTGAACAAGCAAGTTTCCGCTCCTTTTTCAATTTCTCTTCAGGTAGCTGAAATGCTTTTGATCACAATTTATAAATATGTCAGGCAAAGCTGTGAGTAAACTAGCAAGAATGTATCAGACAGTTTGAGCTTTAAAACTGTGTAAAAAATCATATGCTGGCATATCATATAAAGACTCAAGAATTCTACATGTTAAATTTATGGGTGGATAATATTTAATGTATTATGAAATCTTGCCTAATTATTATGATCTTATAAAGATTTAAGGAAGAGGGTTTTCAGCTAGCCAGAATTTGGAGTATTATACTACTGTGAACAATGCAAAATCAACAAAAGCTAGGGATTCTCCCTTTTTCAGACCAGATAAGCAGTGTGTGGCATTTACCTTAGCCTATCCAAGGGCTACTAGAGCATTTATGTAAACAAAGATGAATACAGAAAACTGATTAGAAGTGTGCTAATGTTTTATATTTTAAAGGAAATGCATGTCAATAAACAGATATGGAAGAGGAAGAAAACATAAGGACTGAATAAAAGAAAGAAAATCTGTAGCCTTTTAAGGAAATGTTGATACTCTCAGGCTGTTCTGTTGGGAAAAGATAATTTGTTTCCCTGGGAATTAAACCTTTGTGTTGATATGAACAGATTTTTATAATAAATTCTGTGTCTGATCACCTCTTGCTTTCCCTGTTTGGTAGGGGAAAATGACTTCTTCTAAGGAAAAAATATAACTACAGGTGAGGTCAATGGCTTCTAGATAAAAGAGTAGCTGCCTTTGATAGTGGGAATTGTTTAAAGTTCACTTCTGTTTTGGTAACTACAAACATCTTCATCTTCTGACTTCATTGCAGTCTACAACTTCCTAAAAGAGGACAATGGAGAGCCATGTGCTGATACCTCTGTTGACAGAGACACAAAGCAGTAGGACACAAGGAAATGGAATGGAGCTGTGTCGGGGAAAGTTCAGTTTGGACACGAGGAAAAGATTTTTCACTGAGAGCATTGTTGTCACTGGAACAAGCTCCCCTGGGAACTGGTCACAGCACCAAGGCTGTCAGAGTTTAAGGAGCATCTTGATGCTCTCAGTCATATGGTTTAGTTTTACGTAGTCCTGCGAGGAGCAGGAAATTGGACTTGATTATCATGATGGGTCCTTTCTAACTTGAGATATTCTGTGATTCTATTCTATGAAACATAGAGATGTCACATGGGCCATTATTATTACTGTAACTCTAAAACATTCATGTATAGCCCCATGTGACCAGTGTCCCTCAGCAGCCAGGAAGAGATCCTTCATCTGTGTCAGATGCACTGGTAAATTATTATATATCTCATAAAGGGAGATGAAAAGAGTAATTTTTTATATATTTTGAGGATGCTTGAATACTATTCACTGCAACAATATATTGTAGTTGTCATGATTCTCTGGCATTTGTCCAGAGAATAGTGTTGCCCAGGTCAGAGATGCAGAGCTGATCCAAAAATCTTCCCAAATGATGAATTTATGAGCATGTTGATTGGTCGTCTGCTGTTGCAAAATATGTCTGAAGTCCTGAAGTTGTAACTGATATGAGTTGGATTATAAGTGTTCTGCTGATCCTGAGCAGTGGGAGGTATTGTAGAGATATCAGAGAATCATGGAATGGTTTAGATTGAAAGGGACCTTTTTAGTTCCATCCCCTCCCCTGCCATGGACAGGGACACCTTCCACTAGACCAGGTTGCTCAGAGCCCCATCCAACCAGGTCTTCAACATCTCCAGGAACAGGGTGGCCACACCTCAGGGCAACCTGTTCTAGTGTCTCATCACACTCTGAGTAAAGGATTTCTTCATAATGTCTAATATAAACCTACCCTGTTTCACTTTAAAGTTATTCCCTCTTGTCCTAAAACTATGCTCTTTTAAAAAGTCCCTGTCCAGGTCTCTTGCAGGCCCCCTTTAGCTACTGGTAGGCTCCTTAAAGGTCTCTCTTTTCCAGTCTGAACAATGCCAAGTCTCTCAGTCTGTCCTAGTAGGAGAGATGCTTCATACCTCTAATCATCTTGGTGGCTTTCTGGAGTCACTCCAACGGGTCCAAGTCTTTTTTATGTTGGGGACCCCAGAGAGCTGTATGCAGTGTTTCTGTCTCATGAGACTGGAGTAGAGGGGCAGAATCATTTCCCTTGACCTGCTGGCTGTAGTTTTGATGCAGCCCGGGATAAAACTGGCTTTCTAGACTGCAAATGCACATTGCTGGGTCGTGTCGAACTTGTCATCCAACACCCCCAAGTCCTTCTCCTCAGAACTGCTTTCAACTCATTCTCTGATGAACCTGTATTTGTGCTTGAGATTGCCTTGACCCACATGCAGGACCTTGCACTTGGCCTTGCAGAACTTCATGAGTTTTGCATGGGATCACCTCTCAAGCCTGTCTGGGTCTCTTGGATGGCACCCCTTCCCTCCAGTGTGTTGACCGCACCACACAGCTTGGTGTTGTCAGCAAACTTGCTGAAGGTGCACTCAATCCCACTGTCCATGTAATTGACAAAGACATATAGGGGGTCCCACTCTGTACATATATAGGTATACATCCTCTTAAGCAGGGCACCTCAAAAGATTAATTGATGTAAACATCTAAGAGAAGATGAAGATAACCTTTCTAATTCTCTGGAACAGGGAAATAACCAAAAGTGAAGGATATTTGTTATAATCTCTAGGTTAATTAATACAATACAATAAGACACGGTGAATGCTGACACTTTAACTGTGCTTAAACATCTTTGAGCCGAGCTCTGTTTTTACCCTTGTAGTGCCAGATCTTGAAAGAGTTTTCAAGTAAATAATCATTGTATGCTTGACTATACTTAGATTTCACCTTACATGGCGAACAGCTTTTTGACAAGGAGGAGTGTTGTGTGAGAGATGTCTTTGATTTGGTCCAGTCAGCTCTTATGTGGTTTTGGAACCTTTTCTACAACTGATACTGGAATAAATGATGCTATTTCATTGTAATGTTCCTACTGAGTACTTTATAATAATATACACACTTCAGAAAAAAACCCTCACTTTTAGAAAAAGTCAGCTCCAAGGCTTCACAGGATTATGAATTTAGGAAATCAAGAAGTTGCAATGGGAATAACTGTTACTGTAATAGTTAGAACTTAAGGTACAAGCAAAATTTAAAGATGAAAGCTCATGCATAACAGAGGCGTGTGAAAGAGAACTTAGCTATTAAAATGACTTGTCTGAAGTAATATATTTCACAACTGGAATTTTGATACGATAGATATTTGACATAAATAGAAAAGAAAATGTTTGTGTTTCTACCACTTTTCAAATAGATGTTATAATTTTCATTTTAGTTTATTTTGGTTTGCTTTCTGAAATTATTGTAGCTATTTGCTTCGTATCAAGTAATGAAATCACACACTTTTTTTTTTTTAATTCAGCACTGTTGGATCTGAAAGTAATATGTTTTTCAGTCTTATGGTCTCTATGACTCCAGTGTACACAAACAGATGCTAAAACGAACTATTTGCAGAATTGTATACATACAGAGGACCCATGTATATAGCGAAGTTTCAAAAAACTAAGTTGCCAAATAAAGTAACTACATTCTATAGTGTTTATAATGGTGATATTCAAAACCACTTTCTTTTTCAAATCCTAGTAACCTCTTCATTGCTCATGGACTGCCCAGTCTCCAAACATTTATGCACATGCTCATTTTTTTTATCTGAAATTTGATATTTAGACAATTTGTTTATAGCTACAGAGGCAAAAAAGATGGTTAGAATATGGGTAGAATATTTACTCTTCTAAACCTAAAATATATGAATTTATTTTTTTTTTTTAATTCCCCACTTTCATTCTTAAGAAAAATGGAATTGCTATTTGGGAATTCAATTTAGGAGATGTATAGCTAGATACTCTGTATGTACTCATTTCACTTTGGACTTAATTGGGCTAGATAAAGATGAATTAATCATTGTAATGGAAGTTTACAGTTACCTAGGGACCAGTGCTTTTAAGTTGCTCATACTTACTGTTAGTTAACAGTGGAAGGTCCTTAGCATTAATGTGGAGAACTGATTCCTGAAAGAGGCTAATTTCTAAAAGTTAAACAAGTTCTGAATTATGTTCTTTGGAGATTAAAGTGTAAGCAAATATGAGATTGTGACTGAAAGGTAAATTAAAGAAGAGGAAGATTAGTAGCGAGAAAAAAATAGCCACTGTACACATGATTGAGAAAAGCAACTTCTAAAAACCCAAATTTATTGGGTGACAATATGAGGACATCAGTTAGGAAAAAAAAAAAACATGTATATAATACCACAATGTAAAAAGTGGGAAGGAAAATATAATCTGATATGAACTAGAAGCTATGAAGCATAGTGGGTGTGAGACTAAGGAACAATCACTGGCTTAGCTAAGGACAAAAGAATATATATTGCATTATATTGGGAGGGGAGGGAAAGGGAGTTTCTCCTTTCATAGATATAAATGACATCATAAAATTTTAAGAAAACTAACTTGCAAGTAATGACAGAAAAAAAGTGTTCAATATCCATTTCTGCTTCTGAAAAGGAGAATGCATTCATACTTCATAATGATGTTGAAGTATCTTCCAAGCAATTAGTTTCTAAGGAAAGTGTTAAGCAGTGTTTTTATGATGAATATTTGAAAGCAGCTGATTCAGATGAACTGAATTCAGAAGTAGATATATGCTGTATTCATTTTAAGGAAATCCTGAAATATTCTAGAAACTCCTGAAAGCAGTGAATGTAATATTAAAGCAAAAAAGAACAAAAAACCAAACAACAAACAAACACCACCAAAAACCCCCACCCAAGCAACGTGACCTGTGTTGTAAAAGAAAAGTTAATAGAATGGTGAGGTGGGTTTCTATACATAGCAGTTTGAAAGCTTTGAATATAGAGCATTACTGTTGGAATTCAAAGAAGAAGGGTTTTGGAAGATAAAGTCAAAGAAATGTAAGTTCTTTCTTTGAGAATTTTAAAAGTTTGTCTGATAAAAGTAAGTGCTTTTGTACAGATGCCTAGATAGTTGTATGCTTAGAAACTAGATACATTAGATACAAATATTTATTCTGAAAATAATTAAAAGGTCATAAAATAGATAGCTAATTCACTAGTATACACACACACAACACTGCATTTAAAAGGGTTTTTCTCTTTCTTTGTTATATGTTATAACAGTACTTTGTTATAAGTAGTGGTTAGGAGAAAAGAGATTAAATTTTTCACGTGTATAGTACAGATAAAACTGATAAAAGAATGTTGTATCAGCTCTTTATGCCCAGACAATAAAATGAAGCTGAAAAGTAGAAAATTTGCAGAAAAGAACCCTAAGTGCTTGGAAACTGGGAAAATGTCTAATTTTCTTTCTAATGGAGAAAGACTTCATAATCTTTCTGGAGACTGCCACTTTTTAAATGTGTAAATAAGTAAAAAAAAGTAAGTAAATAAAGAAGTGTAAAAAAGTTTAAAACTTTTTAAAGTGTAAATACACTATGTATTTTTCATTATGAGATCAACTGTAAGAACAAACTCCCAGAAACGATGATAGATTCTGCCCCCTTCAGATACTCAAATAAACTCCAGATCTGCCTTTTAATCAGGTTCAGACTATGCTTTAATCAAATAAAACATTTAAATGTAAGTCTGAGGCAAATACAAGGACCGATGGTATAACTGAGTCTTTCTGTCCTTGACCTCTGTTCAATTTATTTCTAAATATAGAATTTTAATTGCTTTAAAATAAGTCTGTATGAGTCAGGTTTGTGGAACAACGTGTTAAATAACATTATTAAGCACCAAATTTGCATGTATCCTGTGCTGATATGTCTAACACTAGTCATGCTCCTCTTTCACCTTCTAATATTACCTTAGCTATCTTTTAAAGATTTTAGAATATTCTAAACCTTTCATATGTATAAAATTGGTCGAAGTTATGTCCATATATTCTAATATTAAATTAAAATAGGTACTAAATATTCTAATATTGCATTAGAATAGATACTAAATTATTTTATAGATATGTTAAAGTTTTAAATTGAGAGGTACTTTATTGCATTTTTGAATTTTAGAGCAAGAACTTGTATTAGAGAATTATAATTTCATTTTTAATAATGTGAAAGTAAAAAATACAGTATTAGGTCAGATCATCATCGTAAGATTTTTTCACTCTCATTTTCCATTGGCAAGAAATATCATCATGATTAGTTGCAGAGTAAGTTCCCCATAAAAGATATTATTTATTCTGCTGGTACTTCACTCTTAATAATGAACAGCCAAGGATGCCCAGTAGCCCGGTGTAAAATCATGGTTTGCTTTGCCTCATTTGTATTTCTTTCTTAGTCCCATAAAGGTATTTTTGCCCTGCATTTTCTAAATTTCTGGTTTTCGTACGACCCAGCTGTCCTAGGCAGTCTGAGACAACCAGCCAAAAAAACCCCCAGGTTTCTACCTGAACAGTCTTTTTCACTGAAGTAAATACTGAAGTGATGTCTAGCCTCTGTGGCTAACCTAGAGGGCTTAGGATTTTTGTATTTGATTTTCCAATCAAACATAATCACTCTATTTTCAAGCTCTAAACTTTAATTTTCTAGTTATGTTTTCCATGAGTCTTAGCAATCTGACATCTTGCTACAGAAACCACATCCTTGACACATTTAATGCAATGTAGTGATGGACTCGTGTTACAACTTTTTCAACTGATTTGTTTCATGTAAAATAGTGTGTCAGTTGGGAGTAAGAATTTCTGGTAGTACTTATAAGTGAAAACAAGCTGTTTTGCTCAGGAGGAAAGAAGGTGCCTTTTTCCCTGAATGTACATGTTTTTGTCATCTACTGAGTTTCTGCCCATATTACTTGCGGGAGGATTTTGTTTGCTTGTGCAAACTCACCACTAAGTAGATTAGAAGGCTGACATGCAACATCTTTCCTCTCTTACAGTAACTGTGATAAATATCATTATCCATAGTTATATCTTACTGGGTTTATCCTGTTCTTTTATGTATATTTCTACTCTTCTACCATGAAATTTCAATGCACTGAATTGCATAAGTCAATTACATCGTTTTATTTAGACACACCTGTATGTAAATGTAGATATATTTTTATAAATGTCTCTTTGTGTTTTAATTTTGTTGCCTTTCAGTGTCAATGAGTGAATGTCTATGTTCATTCTAGAAAAAAACATCTAATTTCTTGTATATAATTTGCCTGAGTACCTAAGGAAAATTAGCTGTCTTAAATCTTGCATTTCAAATTCTTTAGACACTTGAAAATTGAACTTCAAAGGTTAAAGTCACATGAGTATATTTGGAAATGCTGCTCTGCATGACATCTGTCATTCTCTATGGTTTCATTGTATACCCTCATACTAAGAATCCTTATCACGTCTCCTTAAAAAAAAGTTTCAGTGTGCAACCTCCAGTTCTAATCCCCTTCTGTTTGTGCTCTATCTTTTTCAAGATGGGATAGTTAGTAATGAAAAGAATTGCATCAAAGCACATTGTAAGTTATAGAATCATTGAATGGTTTGGGTTGGAAGGGACCATAAAGATCATATACTTCCAACCTGCTGCCATGGGCACAGACAACTTTCACTAGATCAGGTTTCTCAGAGCTCAGTCTAGCCTGTCCTTCAACACTTCCAGGGATGGGACATCTACAACTTTTCTGGGCAACCTCATCCAGTGCCTTGCTGCCCTCACAGTAAAGAATTTTTTTTCCTGATATCTAGTCTAAACCTAAAACTCTTTCAGTTTGAATCCATTCCCCCTTATGCAGTCATTCCATGCTTTTGTAAAAAGTCTCTCTCCATCTTTCATGTAGGCTCCCATCAGGTACTGGAAGGCCACAATTAGAGCTCCCCAAAGCCCTCTCTTCCAGGCTGAATAAATACAGTTCTTTCATCCTTTCCTTATAGGAGAGGTGCTCCATCCCTCTAATAATCTTAGTGGCCTTCCTCTGGACTCACTCCAACACATCGATGTCCTTCCAGTGCTGACAACTCCAGAGCTGGATGCAGTGTTCCAGATGAGGTCTCACCAGAGCAGAGTAGAGAGGCAGAATTACCTCCCTTGACCTGCTGGCCACGCTGCTTTTCATGCAGTCCAGGATACAATTGGCTTTCTGGGCTGTAAGCACACACTGCTGGCATCTGTCCAGGCTCTTATGCAGCAGGACTCCCAAGTCCTTCTCAGCAGGGCTGCTCTTGATCTGTTCATCCCCTGGCCCATATAAGTATGAATATATGTGTATGTACCACTACTTCTTTTGGAGCGGTGGCAGATGGCTACTGGGCTCTGCAGGACTTTACATGCTGCCAGCCAGAAATGTTACACTGCAAATTATTTTCAGCTGAGTTGCTGTAGATAATTATAACCATCCATTGTTTGTGGGTTGCTTAAAATATTGCCCCGGTATATATTAGTTCATCCTTTAACACTGAATTTCATTTCTTTTCTCCACTCACCACCTTGACATTACAGCTCATATAATTCTATGTTCTCTGCAAATTTCAGTGTCTGCTTGTCCCTTTACAAGAATAAACATATAGTAAATAATGCATTAACACACTAACCACTGGACATAATGAAAACTGAGGACTTTCTCATTTCTGCCTCTTTCCTATTAACCATAACTTAATCAATGATAAAACTCTTCCTCGTGTCTCATGAACAATCACTGCTTTTACTGTTGAGAATTTCTGAATAAAAAAAAAATATTTTTATATAATTTTTATATCATATAATTTTAAAGTATGTCTTTTAGCTCTCCTTACTTGCTGTTCCATTTGCAATGTGCAAATGAGGCTGAAATTAATAACTGGTTTTTAATATTTTCCTATATCATACCCTTTTAAAAAACAATCATTTTTGACTGCTGTTATCCATGATTTTGGGGTCACAGCCAGCATAGGATAAGTAGATTTGCTACCCTGCAGCCTTTCTCCTTTTCTGTTAACTACTGCATTAGAGCTCACAGTTCAACCAGATGACTCCAAGGCTCCAACAAAATTTGTGACTAACTGTAGATAGGCCTAATGAAGTACAACTTTTCAATTTATCTGTTTGTTCCAGTATTTTCTTCCTACTAATGTAGAGAAACTTTGTACATGACTTATTCCATCCTCTGGAGAAAAGTGACAAAATAAAGCCTTTACCTGTTTTTTTCGCCATGTTGTATTTTAAAATCCAGTCATACCACCAGTCCTTTCTTAACTTTCCTTTGTCCTTTATTTACACTTTAAAGAATTGTTTATGTCTTTGGTTATATGTTTTTTCAAGGTCTGCATTGGAGTCCTCATAATTTGCATCTTACATTATAACCTGCCAGAAATTATGCTTCTTTCTAGGGAAGAAGAATTGAATAATACAAAAGAAAGTTTGTATCTGTCACTGACAGAAGAAATAGTATATTTATGGCTTATAACATATGGATCAGTATATTTATTCATTGATTGATAGTACTTCGATATTCTTGCCAAAAATTCAATAATTTTCTAAACTTCCTTCAGACTGGGGGAAGGGTGGTATCTGTCTGGGAAACATCCTTCTTAATATGACTTTTCCAGGAGATACCAGATGAGTTTTTGTTTCAAATTTCATCCACTTTGTTAATTCAGCTCCACTTTGGAATTTTTCTGTAAGAAAAAGAGTAAAAGGGTGGTAAATTCATCTTTATTTGCATTAAGATTAATAATAATAATTAAGACATTAATATTATCCATATACAATCATTATGCTGAAATTTGTTAAGTACCTTAAGAGCTTGTGTGCAAATTTGATCCTTCTACATTTGCTTATAGATCACGTGGACTGATCTTTTAAAGCTTTTTGGGAAGACATCAGAAAAACAAAAATGAAAAATGTCTGCCAGTAGTATAAAAACTTGTGCGATATTCAATAGCAGATTGAATTTAAGGGAAATCTATTTATTAGGATTAACTCCTGTAATTCAGTAATATTGTGGCTTTTCCTTATTTTTAGGACAGACATAGTTTCTGTTTCATCTCCTCTTCATCATTCTCTTTATATACTCGGCATATATGTGTTTTCTTTTGAATTGTTCTCCATCTGTAGGATAGTGCTTGATGTACAGAAAAATAGGAGTTAAGGAACATTCTAGTAAAGTTCAGAGGAAAGTGGAAATTCTGCTAATAATCCTACTAGTTTTAGAAGACAAACATTCTGTAGTCACGGAAATGTGCAAGAAAATTACAATCCTTATGTATATTATTTGTGCATAAGTTAATTGCACTGCCTTTTGCAATTCATAACTTGTTTATACAGATTACATTTCCTGGCTACATACTAGCATTTTTCTACTGGAATGATTCTACTCATATAGTAAGAGCTTTATATGAGAATTATTTAAGGTCTTCTAAAATGTATTTTTATATTTCTATATATGTAGAATTATTTATGTCTATATATATTTATATTTCTTGTGAAGAACTTTAACTGAATTCAAAGCGAAAATTCTCTAAAACATATCCAAGCTGGGTCCAGTGCTGTAGTATTGCTATTGAAAACAGTCATACTGGATAGAAGTGTATCAACATGCAAATACACAACTGATGCCTCCACATCCAATTTAGGTTTCCCATTGTCGCTACAAAAGGCATCATACAAATACATAATATTTAAATTGTAGAAGTGCCATGTGTACGTCATCCAATGAGAAAGATTATGAAGGGATCATGGTAGCAATGGAAATAAGAGAGCTGGTTCAGATTTAGGACTAATTACAATGGCTATAGTTGTTCTACACCTAGTGCGATTATCAGATCAGGAATTTATATATAAACTCAGAGAGATCTCATTTCATGTGCCTGTCCCAGTTGCTGTACACTGTTCCGTATGACTGCTTTGCATCAGTAGAGCACAAAGCATCTGGGAGACATCTTTAATACAATCAGTATTTTGGCAGAGTGGCAACAGATAGCTTAGAAGTTCCTCACTCAGGTACTGGTAATGGTGTAGCTACATAAAAAAACCCTTCCTGCTTGATATTAAGTTGATTATTTTATTTCAGTAAGTTAATTGCTTTTATCCCCTTTTGTCCTTTTCACCTTTCTACTGTGTCACAGACTGAAAAACTCTGTCATGAGCAACAGGAAAAAAAATTAAAATTGAAAAGCTTAGATGTGCTCTGAGACAATGGGACTAGTCCAGTCTGAGTACTGTATGGCACATTGTTTAGCTAATTCTTAAATGTGTTAAAAAACAAATACTAAAAACAATGTACTATTGCCAATGATCATGCAGAATATAATGAAACAATCTTGCTTGGCAATTATTTTTTTTTAAAAACATTACATGTATAATAATTTTCAAGCTACCACATTCAGTAGTTTTTAGTCATTGTCCTACACAATGGTTCTTCAACTAACTGCTTTTTTTGCATCTCATTGTTTGTTTTGTTTTGATTTTCCTTTCCTCTTCATTTTGTTTTTTCAAGAAGGTAGTAAAGAAGTGTGTCCTTTCAAAACCTGTCATATGTTGATTGAAGCTGTCTATTTTCCAATTCAAAATACATTTTTAACACCTCCAAGATACCAAAAATAAGAGGTTCATATGAATTCTATATATTGATACCCAGCTCTGTGTTTTTTGTAAAGCAACAAAGCTGTCACTAGCTGACTGAGTGTGCTAAAGAAATGAGAATTTGGGGAAAGAGCCACTTCAAGCTTAACCCAGACCAGTGAAGCTATGTGAGTAGAAAATAGAAGTAATTTAATAAATTGGAAGAGACCATTATTGTTCCTCATATCAAGGTTGCGTTCTGACTTTCAAAAGGTTGCAAATTGCCTCAAAAGACCCAGTGTCTGCCTCCCAAGAATTTTTCTGTGTCTGTCCAAGGCTGAGATAGGTTACAGAATACCATAATTTATCTTTGTATCTAAGCAAGTGCATGTATTTTACATATTACATTTTCCATTTTAAAAGTGGCTAAAGGTCAAAGTCATATAAAAAATCAAAATCAATAGGTAAAATGCTATTGAACAAAACCTTTTTTAATTTACTTTTAACTAAAATTTTAGATCCAATTTTGCAGCACTTGCAAAATATATCAAAGAATCTTATCATTAAGAACATTTAAGGGTTTCAAAATTGTACTTAGGATTTCTGGGAAAAAATTTCTTTTTCTTCCCACTGGATTTTATGTTTATCACAGTATTTCTTTTTTCTTTCTCAGAACAGGGAACATTACACAATCTATCAGATATTAAGGAGAAAAAAATGTTGATTTAAAACCAATACTTAACAGGTGTTTGTTAAGACCCTTTAATCTTCCTTCTCTGCTTTTTACTCCTCCTCTAGGTGGAGCTACAGATCTGCATGTGAAGTCATTAGGAAGCCCTTTTTTTTACTGTCATTTACTTTATATCATATTTTTCACTTCTATTTTTGGTTAAGCATTGTTTTTTTCTTAAGGATTAAAAGAAAAAGAATTCTTTTGAATAGTTTGATAAAAACAGAAAAAAAGGAAGATATTTTCATAGTTTAAATTTTGAAGAACATACAGAATATCGAAGAGTTTAAACTTAACTTTTCAAGAAAAAATAGAAAAATAGCTTACTTGGATCTGAAAGGTTATCAAGATGCAGTACTTACTATATACATAAGTAATTTAGAAGAAGAGAACTTTTGAGTCAAATATTTGTAGTATCCCTGTTCATTTTAGGTCTTTACAACACAGTGTGAAGGGTCGTGTCTCTTTCATTTCTTTTCTACTTTCTGATGTCATCACTTTGCAGATTATAAGAAAGACTTTCTTAGATTCTATTTTTCTGTTTTGATAGGCTTTTTTTTTTTAATGATTTCTTCTTTAATGTTGTGGAGTTGGTTAGTTTGGGGTTTTTTGCCTTAAGTGTGAAGTGTCTGATTTAAAACTCCTTGCACTGACTTTCATTTCCTTCCTTCATCAAAGAATCAGAAGGATATTTTTCTCTAAATGTCTGTAGGCAGTGGTAGAACATTCCCAAACACTGCCTATTGAGCCTGAGTTTTCTTTACTCGCACACACCTTCTTAGCTTGTAATAAGAGAGCTTCACAGAAATATAGACAGTTGTTAGTTTAAATTAAATTTCAGAAATCTTCAGATGGGAGTCCTCCAGAAAGAGGTGTGTGTTCCATGTTCCAGTGTAATGATGCTGTGTTCACTAAAGTTCAAGTGGCCAAAAAAACTTACTTTTGGGATTGAATGTGTTCCTTCCTGACTTCTTATTTTCTTTTTTCATCTGGTTCTTCCTTCAGTGAGGTATTGCCTCTTGACTGCAAGAATAGTAGGAAAAAAGTGAATATTTTAGTGAAAGAATATTTTTCCCACAACCCCAAAAAGATTGCCAGAGAACAAAATTCTAAAGAAGATACATAAATGACATATGAAAGAAAATCTGCTTGAATCTATTGGTTTCACCTACTGTGTGTCTGAGTTCAAAGGGAAGAATTATGAAATTTGTTTATTTTAATTTCTGTTTATGAAATGGTATCATAGTAAGGAATTCTCTTTCCCTTGTTTTTATTTACTGTTTCCAAGTGAAAAATATATTCAGAAATAGTAAAGAAAACATAAAGATTTGCTTCTGAAAAGATGGTGAAATAGTTTGATTACAGTAAAACTGAAAAATGAAAGCTGTTTCCAAGGGTTTGTTTAAAATATGCTCTAAGATATTGTAATTTTGGTAAATATTTTGCAATCTTTTGTTTTCTGTATGATGCTCTGTAGTACAGAAAATAAAAGAAGATTCTGCAACCTCTGAAGATAATTTATGCTTAACAAACACCACTTTCAACTTATGAAAGTAATTTTTCCTGAAGTGTATCTTCAGATTTGGAAAGCATTTTCTCCATACATTTACAGGCAGAATAGCATCTTATTTTTCAAAACAGGAAATATATAAATATGTATTATTGTAAGCAATTTTAAATAATTCTAACCAATTTTAACCAATATTTCTATATAGAGTATTTAATGATCTTTAAACAGATTTTAACAAAATTATTCTAATAAAAAGCAAAATACCTTTCCTAAAAACAAACAAAAAAAGTATCATAAACAGCAACTTAAATAGTTTGTTTCTATTCATCGTGTAATTTAGGAAGTTGCTCCATAGGAGAAAAATTATAAATTATAAATTGCTTTTTTCATTAGTTGCCATGTTTTTATAAGCCACTTATTTAGCTGCTCAACACAAGTCAATACAAGCTAAAGAATGCAACAATTATCTTTTATTCGAAGTACTGCAAAGATATATGTAATGCTGACATGAAACTAACAGCAAAGAACTCTATTTCTGGATTTTCTATTGATTTCCTGCATGTTTTTGCATGAGTAATGCTTCTGTTCTGCAGAGTGCAGCCCTGCTCCTTATATGCTCCTCAGCTGCTTATTTTGACTGTTTGGGAAATGAAAGCTCTAGGCTTTCTAACTCTTGAAAGCTGTAAAAGATGTACATTTTGTCACTTTGAGTATTTTATTTTATGTAGTGTAAAACAGTACTGTAAAACAGTACTCAAAGACAACAACATGGCCCTTAAGAAGTATCCAGCAAGTATTGTATCTGGAAGTCTGAAACAATAGGCATTAAAGAGATAGACAATAAATGAAGCAATAGTACTATATGCTCAGAATTTCAATATACCTATGTCTCTGTGTTCAAGAATTTTCAGACACCTAAAATTTCTATATAAAGGAATAGTGCTTTCCTTAGTGGCTTAATTCCACTGAAAATCATAAAGTACAATTAAAAGTACAACCACAGAAACTTTGATTACTTGCAAGGAAAATTTATGTTTTCAGTCAGCCACTAAACTGATGTGACAACTCGTACAGTTGCTTTTTGTAGGCAACTTATTTAGAATTGAAAAAAAAAAAAAAAGGAGACCCATTAGACATGAATATTATTGTATAACTCAGAAAAAGGTTAGGAAATAAACTCGGATAAAAATGATTTATCATGAGGTGTCTGTGGTCTAATCTTAGAAAACAGTCACTTTATTCATTTTGACTATGGAAGTTTTCTCACAGACCTTGGTAAAATGTATGTGGATTTTAGGTGAGTTAATCTAGAGGAAATTAAATATTTAGTCTTTTAAAAGATTATAATGTTCCTTCTTCCTTTGTAGCCACTCATACCAGGAGACAGGAGTTAGTTGCAACCTAGCTGATGGACATATGGTGTAGCAAAGCTCATTAGTTCTGTTGTCTTTAGCAGAAAGGTTTATTACTTAGGAGTTGATCTGTGGAGAGAGAAAAGCTGCAAGAAAATTAGTGAAAGTTGTGTTGCATTTTGTATGACTTGAAGCTTCTTTCACATATGATTGGGCATCTGTCTGATGGTCACTAGGAGCCCTTGGGCTATCCCAGCAGTTCCAAAAAAATCCCACTACTCAGTCTGTAAGTCACATTGATGTCACGGGAAATCTACTGTAGCAGAACAGAGTACTTGAAGGAGTAGAACACAGTCCAGGCTTCTGTGCAGTTCTTTTTTTTTGGAGGACCTCCTGGTCTTCAGTCCAGGCTCTCTGAAAGACCACCAATATCTTCTCTTGCTCTGGTCAGCCCAAGGAGTGCAGAAAAATTCATTCATTTGAGCAAAAGATAAGGTTGTGGCATCGTGGTAAAAAAAATAAAATTAAAAAAAACCACCAAAAACAACAACAAAAAACAACCAAACCAAAAAAAAAAAAACAAACCAAACCAAACCAAACCAAACCAAAAAAACACAAAAATACCCCAAACAACAGCTCTGCAACTTTAGAAAGGCACCATAGTATCATTAGAATTAGGCACAATATACTGAGTCTGCTTCTCTGTAAACTGACATACTCAAATTTGCATAGTATGCCCATATAATGTTGCAACGGATACTGCAGTTTACTTTGACTATCTTGGAAGAAGGCACCAAAAGATAATCAAAACTATCTGTGAGTTGGACCATATTGCCTAATCGGTTTTATAGCCAAGGACGTGAGTTTGAATATTTGTTGTTATTTAAGGATTGTGCTATTAGGAGGATGTAGTCATTCAGTTTTCCAGGCACACCAGAGGCATTGCCTATACAACTGAACTTCCCATAGAGAGAACAAATTTTCTATGTCTCACAAATATGCTGGAGTGTTCTGAGAATAAGTGCCCAATCCATGTTTGGGAACTGGCCTTAATGCTACACACTTAGTATTCTAATATTTCAAATTAAATTGGCAGTGTGACAGCAGTTTCACAATGTGTCCGTATCTGAATAACGTCAAACTAGAAAAGCATGCCATAGGCTCGAGAAAATTTTACTAGGTGCAAAAATGTGAATGCGTGTGCTCACGTATTTGTGTTGTCTGGTTTGATAGTTCCACTGTCTTTTACCTTTACGGAAAAAGCAAAGGGATAGGATGTACAAGGAAAGTCATCAATACTAAATTGAATGTTATTGACTGAGTGAGCTACCAACTCACAGTCATCAGCAAGAAGAAGCTCACTAATGAAGAAATCAGCCCCATATGTCTGGACACTGAACAACGTGCATCAGTAAGAAACTGAATAAATATAGCTCTGCCAGTGGCATGAAGTGTTTCCTTTCATGCAACAGAGAGGAGGTATAAAGGAGTATGGAAATTATTTATGATATTAAGGAGATCTTGCCATTTTCCATCTATTTAAACATCATCTTATTACAGAGAGTTATATAAGTCAGGAATGAAATTTGCAGGGCATTCACAGGTCTGCAAAAGCTTCGAGAGTCCCTTATAATTCACATTGTCAAAAGCTTTTATTAGGTCAATGGTTAGCAAGCAAAGATAGTAATTCGAACTGATAGTGTTTGAGAAGGATCATATGTATAGTGTAACTTTCTTAATAACTCCACGTAGAAGTTTTAGGAAGACAGATTATACAAAATAAACCTTGAGTTGCTCAGATTAGGAATGCTAGGATTTTCCTAGCATCAGAGAAGAGAAATGCCACAATAATTATCAAAGTTTCTATCATCTTTTTGTGTAATAGATATTGTTGGTATTTTTGAATCGCTATGAAATTGCCTCCTGCTTTCAGATAGTGTGAGAAGAACACGTGGTGTTTGTACTGCTTTTTCAAATGTAATTTGCCATCATGTCTTTTCCAGGCCTGTATTGTACAACATTCACCAGTTCAGTGTCAAGACTTTGTAAAAGAAAGAATATTTTTGACTGAAAAATTTGACAGGTTGTCTTTGCATTTTGAGCACAGGAGACTACAAATTTCAGTCTATGACAAATTTCTGTCATTCTTAGAACTGTGACTAAGGAATTTTTGCTCTACACTTCATATTGCCAAAATACTGTATTAGATTTGTTGAGCTTACATGCTATAACAGGTGAAAAGTTATGCATGCTGTCTTAGCTATGCAAGAAGTATATAACACAGGTACAGAAACTGCATTGAGTAGGCTGATATTGACAAATACAAGTTGAGTTTTGAGCTCCTTTCTCTAGTGAACTGTATTGATTTCTCTAGATTCAAAGCTACTCTAGAGTAATTTCAGGAGTGATATTGTTTTTATGTTAATTTAAAGTGTGTTTATACCGTTTTGTGACTACATTCTGTGTTAATGGACATCTACTTCCATCATGTCTAATATGGTCTTGGGCATCTGTCCTATATGTAATTTGTGCTACTATCAAGTCTTATTACCTGCAACTGCCGGTTTTCTGTTTTTGTTTTCAGCTGGCAATCCAAAATTCATGACAATGCTTGAAGACAGTGGTGTAGTTTCTGAAAATTGACAAGAGTTCAGGATAAGTTAGAACAATTGGAGGGGAAAATAAGAGCAAGCAGCGTACTGGTTTTTAGATTTTTAGATTGAGGAAATAGTCTGGGAATTTTTTATCTCAACTGCATAACGATCTGAGCAAAACCAGAAAGAGAGTTCTTTTAAAGCCTCCAAAAAGAAAGCAAAATGTAATTTTAATCCAGGCTGAAACAAACAAACAAACAAAATAATCAGAGTGTATCTGGCACAACTTAAATATAGATATGTATCATCCATATATGTTGAATGAAATATTAAATAGTTAAAAACCAAGTGATTAATAATTTTTTTAAGTTTTGTTTTGTTTTCTTTTTTGAAGCAAGTGTAAAGCTGGTATAAAGCTTTTCTAACATCAGTTTGGCAAATACAAATGCATTTATGGTTTATACCAGAGTTGTCTGGTCT
The DNA here is from genome assembly GCA_013396755.1 of Sclerurus mexicanus. NCBI lineage: Eukaryota > Metazoa > Chordata > Aves > Passeriformes > Furnariidae > Sclerurus > Sclerurus mexicanus. The sequence goes on along the minus strand of VWZF01001682.1, from coordinate 1,556,354 downwards.
GTATCGTTTTCCAAAAAATGGTGTGAAGCAATTTGTCCATTTTTGTGCACCTTCAAAGGAAGGAAATTGAAGCAGTCTTTCAATCCTGTTACTGTATTCCTGGTGAGTTACTGATGACACCCATCCCAGATGCAGTAGAGTACACACTATGACAATAATATATAGATAAAATGCAGTAAAGAAACCAGCATTGTGCAAGTAATTGATAATATGCCTATGTGCATCATATTTAAATTATATCCTAACACCTTTTTGTACAATATCCTTTCTATTAAAACAATGAATTAAAGGCATAGATTAACTTTGGTATTATCTCCAGAGTTCTCAGTCCTCTGTTAACCTATTCATATTTTTTATCATTTCCATTTCCCGCTCCTCATTCTTTTAGATTCTTTCAACAAACAATACATCCTCACTGAGAATCAATTTCCCTTCCTTCTTTCCTCTCTCCTTTTAATGTCCTCTTTTTTAACCTCCTTCTCCTCCTTCTAATTTTTCTTGTTTCCTTCTTTGTCATTTTTAGTGGAAATAAGAAATTAGGTAGACAAAATCTCAGAGGCACCGACCAGTAAGTTTTTTAAAGGGAACCTTAAGAAAAACAGCAGGCAAAGAAATAGCAGAACATCTTTTGATGACATTCAGAATATATAGTTGCTACAATAAGCTGTTCTTATTACCAGGAGAGATAAGGACCATGCTAGCTCTTGTGTAGCTAACAAGTAGGATTACACTTCTGCAACATACTTGAAATGAGTAACATAATATACAAATGGACATAAAAGTCATTCATTTTAATGCTTTTCATATTAGTATGTGTTTAAATGACCAATATATGATCACATAAGTCTGTTCTCAAATTGTGTTCTGTGGTTCATAGGAAGCCTCTTTACCACTTTGTACTATTGTCCACCTGCCCTCCTCCAATCCTAACTTGAAGACAGATTAAGTACATTACATACTTTTCCAATTATACTTTACCAGACAGCCGGTTCTTATATTTATTGTATTGTCCAACTCTTGGTTGAACTGAGTTGGCATATATTGCTAGTAATGGGAATAAAGTGAGGGAGGAACATTTCTTTAAGAAAAACTGGTTTTAAGAATTGTGTAAACTTTCTAAGCAAGGTCACTCTCACCACAGCAACCGCAGGAGCTGGACTTTTTGCCTTTAGACTCTTTGACTTTCATAAAAATTGCAGCTCATGGTTCTGCCAGGTGACACCAGCATGGGCACGTCTCCTTCTGTTTCATGCTACTGCCACTTAGGAAGAATTCTTTTGGAGCTCTGCAGGGTTACCTTTTCTCCTCTTTCAATGGGGGCAGTTCTGTCTGTCATCTTTGCCTCTTTCCTCTCTTCTCTCACTGGGAGAGTAGAGGCAGTGACAGTATCACTGTTGGCTGTGCCAGCAGGAATTAGTTCCTCAAATAGTAACTTCTCTTCCCAAGAGAAAAGCCACTAAAGCAGATGAAAGCATCCTGTGGGCTGGACTTGATCCATGGACTACCTGTAGAACCTACAGAACTCATTAGCATCTCCTTTATTGCTTATAGTCTGCTAGGTGTAAAGGTATATCTAATTTAATTTTAAATGTTATATTCCTTTAATGAGACAGAGTGTGTTTCGTAAGGACATTACTTGCAATATATAAAGCAGTTTTGTCAGCGTAAAATGATGTGTGTCTTGGATGTAGTGCTTCCTAGAGGGCTTAGTGGCATAAATATTTCTACAGCTAGAGAAAGCTGTAAGAAAGTCCACCAGTAAAAATCAAAGAATATGCTAAATAAGATCTTAAACAAGTCTGTATTCAAAAAGAATAAAATTTCATGACTTAATTTACAAACTGCAAAGAAAGCAAGGACACCATGTTTATGTAAAGAACCTACTTGCCTGTGATTTATTTTTATTGAAGATTGAAAGGCAAAATCCCAAGAACTTCAGTGGAAGTTATGTGCAGGATTCTGGAAGAATTATACCCCAGGATAGTAGTTAACTACCTTCTAAGGTGTTATAAAAGATATTAGAGGGTTAAATACTCAGCTTGTAGCCGTAACATTTAAACTTGAGCTTGGGAAATTTAAATTCAGTAAACATCTTTGCTGAGTTCTTTTCAGAAAACAAGTCTCATGCATTTTTATGTGCTTCTGTATTATTTAATATGCTACACCTGACTTAGACTTAGTCAGAGTTCTGAAAGAAAATAAAAATTACAACTGGGATAGCTGTTAGATGTACACTGCCAAATATTATTTTGCCCAGGTCATGTATAGAGTGCTATCATTAGTGTGTTGTGTTAGAAATTTTATTGTTGTTTGTATTTTTTTGGTTGTTGTTTTGTGCCCTTTGTTATGACCTTGGGCCTCAATCAGCTCATTAAAAATTAAATTGCTTATTATAACCTGACTTCGTTTTCCACTTTGATCAGAAAGCACAATAGGTTCCTTAAGTGGATTTATCCATAAAATATTCTGGTAATGAGAATAGAAAAGGCAAAAAAAATAACTTTAATATCAAAACAAAAGCTATAGAAATACCACCCAGAGGATAATAACAAAAATTTTATCTAACAAAAAAGATGAAACTCCTTGAAATACAAAATTTCCATTTTCTAGCTTATTAAATTAACATCTTTAACAATTTGAAGTAGGTATAATTTCCAGTACTTCTTCCACAGCTAATGCTCCTCTCCCATCAGCCTGAAGAGTACAGCATTATTTAATTTGTACTGCAATAATTTGAATTCAAAGGAGGAGATAAAACTGCTTAAAATCATAGAGAAAATTTGCTGAATGCTGTTAATTACCCATTTTTTAACTTTTTTTTGCAGTTTTACTGTGTTCACTCATTGCTTGCTATGCAGGAATACTTAGAGATTTTAGCTCATAAGCATTTCCTCACACAAAGTTGTGGGGATGTGTAGTGATAGAAACGTAACATAAAAATATCTGTAATGTGACAGCACAAATCCACTTAGGCTAGTCTCCTGTTTCTCACAGGATCTAGGGGAAAGTATAAGGGTAGAAAAAAATATATTGGCACTTGTCCAGCATCTTGAGCTTTCTGTGACCTTTAATGACAGTGATCTTTCTCTTTCCTGTACAGACAATGATCTTAAAACAGAATATTCCCATGTAAACGTGAGTATTTGATTTTTTTATTATTATTCTCTTTTCATTAGTCTTGTTTTCATCAGTCTCCTTTTCTGAAGATTTCGCTCATTCCGAAAGGAGATCAAATCCCTGCAACTGAAGTGACCAGTCAAAAGCCATGGAGTATGGATGAATAGTTCAGCTACAGTTCTGAGTGAAAACAAACAGGAATGTTTGTAGTAAGAGGTGGAAAATAATTCATAATGGTTGGAATTGATTAACAATGAATATAAAAACCAAGAACCAGTCTGCCAATTATAACTTTCACTTGCTAGTTCTTAATGAATAAGGATCCAAAACAAATCATTGAGAATAACTTCGGGAAGAAACACAAAATAAATTTTATCATACTAGTAAGCTGGCTTCTGAAAATTGAATTAAAATTAAAATGAATACTGCTTTTAAATAAATACAGAAAGGTGAAACATTTCCTTTAGGATTTTGTCATAACATTATGGCTATCAGGCAAGGGTTGGCAAGCTTAGTATTTCACCGGGGTTTCAAGCCTGGAATACCACACCTTGAGAAAATAAAGAGGCTTCAAAACTTGTCTACCCCAATAGAGGTCTTGAAATGAGATAGAGGTGCTCTTATTACTCACTTGTTTTTCAGTCAAGAAGGGAGTAAGATCTTTCCTTCTTTATCACACTTGCATAGTAATTTTTTTTTTTTTGTAAGAATATAATAAGCACAGATTAAAGCTGTAAATTAAAAGACTGATTATGGAATAGTTTCCAAGAAGTTTACTCCTCTATAATTGTTTTCAATTTTTTTAAAAGTGTTAAAGGTGAGAATTTGTGTACTGTTATTCAAATCTTTTGTGTTTAGAATTTAACAAGAAAAGTTCAAGAGAGAAGCAAAGAATTCTGCGGATCTATTTGTCCTATTTGTAAATCTCTTTGCAACTCTCTGGAGAATGATTGAAAAATTATTATTTTCTTTAAAGTATATTGTATTATAAAGGATCTTTACATGATAGATTGTATAATAAAGTCTTTGCAAAAACTTATAAGTTCAACAAATTATTTAAGTTGAAAAACAAAGCTGCCTTGTCGATGGAGTACATTAAGAGTCATCAGCCAGCTGATAATAAAGCACATTTTGAGAGTTCTGAAACTGTCTCTGGATATTCATACTTGACTAAATTATTCAGTTTTGCAATCTGCTATTCATATATATATTTAAATGAAGACATTTTCCTTGGAAAATTGCAGTGGCCTCAATCGATCTCTGATTTCTGTAAATAACTTGAATATATTTCCCCACACAATGTGTACACTGTATGCAGAATAATTTTTGTAATAAATATATTAGAATCTTTCATGTGTACAAATACAGAGAATGGCAAGATTTTTTTTTTACATGTCCATATTTATGGTCACAGTTTGTTTTATGAGTTGTTTCCTCTATGGCAGTGATCATGAACAGGCTAGTATTTTTCAGTCTTGGGCTTTTCAGAATAATATGATGATACAGGTTAATGATTTGAAATCAGCTTTGATCCATCACTAAAAAAATTGCACTTCATGTATATTTTATCTAATGTAATTTTTTTGACTGTATGGTGTATTCATTGTGAGTAGACGACTCATTAAGGAAAAACTCTGTTCTCAAATTCTCCAGCCACTGCCATTCAAAAGTGATTAGATTAAACTAGTTGTAAAATTAAGAAACAATATCAATAACTTAAGTATAACAAGAAATAATAAGCAAAAACATGTTAAGATCCAGATGTTCAGAATTAAGATATGTACATGAGAATGTAATAAAATTGATAGACACATATGCATACGCTTTCATGTATTTACATACCCAAAGCTATATATTTACATATACATGTATGCTTTTACACACAAAGTAAAGATATGCTTTAAATACTTAAATTAATAAAGGACTTACATATTTTCAATATTAAAAAGATATGGGATAATACTAAAGAATCTGAAGTATTTTATCTGTGCATCTAAAAGAAGCCTTTCCTTCCTTGTCATGGGAAATATCTAGAACTGCCTTTATAGTTTGTTCCATATATTCAATATCCTGTAATAAGTGTTGACTACTTTGTTGACTACATTGGCTTGTCGTCTCATTCTTTAGGTTTTGTAAATAAAACTATAGGATTTCTGATTTATTGCAAAGCATTAGCAGTATCTGGCAGTACTTGGATTGATTGTTTCTCACACAGAATTATAGCACTTGGGTTAACTTCCAGGAAATATATAACACTTAATGATGTCTTTGTTTTAGCTGACACTAAGGTATATTATATATGCACTTGCTGAACACATGTAAGCATGTTTTCAGTCCATCTCAAATAAAACATTGTAACTTACATTTAATATCTGGAAACCTAATTTTGCTCAGCTATTTGCAGCCTTTCCATTATTTTCAGTTATGTAATGGTTAGACCTTTGCCTTTAATTTAGCAGGTAAAAATATAAATTACGAGATCAAAACTATTTAGTTCCTAGTTAGTGCTTAGTGTGATTAAATAGGATTCTGTTCTAAGTTTAGAAAAGTCATATTATCTTCATTACACCATTTGTAAACTAATCAGCAGTTTCACCTCCCTCCCCGTTTCTTATCTTATAGAAGTCTGAAATTGATTTATCTCTTTTCATCCAGGAAGAGGAAGTAATCTAAAATTCTGACCTGGTAAAACAAAACTGTACTCTTTTCTTTTAGTATGAGATTTGTACTTCATTATTTTTGAAATAAGCCTTTGAAAATTCTTTCTGCATGTAGACCATGTTCACTTGACAGAAGAAACATGCATTTCTAATGTATCAGGTTGTTCTGAAAATACAAGTGGTTTGAAGTAACATCAGGAAGGATTTGGTCTACTGAGTCAAATCAGTTTCTGATTACTTTTCTTCTTGTGGAGACTACCCTGTTGTGTTGAAATATGTCCCTGCAATGCCATTCTGATTATCGACACATTGAAGAACCACTGGCTTGTTAAAGGGCAGATAGCTGAAGGACTGATAACTTTTTGAGCTTTCTCTTCCTCCATCTACCATCCTAATAATTGCCATTAAGCATCAAGACTCTGTATATGGAAGTGCCTTTATTATTGAAGCAACAATACTTACTTTCAGCTATTTTAACATCTGAAACTGGGGTTCACAGTTGTCTGACTTTACTATGACTGTTATCTAGATTGTTGTGCTTTTCTAAATGGTTTCCTGTGCTTCTTTCTCCCCATTATGACACTTTTATTCTCAATCTCCAGTGAGGCTGTGTGACTTTCTTCCATTCCTGCTTTACAGGAAACATAAACATAGCTGTGGCTTTCAGCTTCCCCCATTATTCTCAAAATCATACAACAGAATTTAATGTTTGGTGGGTTTTTTTGCCACGTCCTTTATGTGTTATTTTTAAGCTTATCTATAATCACTGTCTACACTTTGTGGTAAAATATATCCAGAAAGATGCTACATGTTTAAAAGACTACCGTCATCACTCAGTAGAATCAAAATACCCTTTGGCAGAAAATAACAGATTATATGAATTTGTACTTGATATTGTACTGGATGGGTTAGAATTTCCATGACAGCGTTTTAACATGACACAAGAAACACTGATAATGAAGGTGCTGGAAAGCACAATATTTTTTTTTTTCCCAAGGTCAAAAACTTTTCAAGGGACCCTTAAGGAAAAAAAAATCATTAAGAGAGATTTTAGGCTCCTGGAAAAACTTCCTCTCATTTTAAGAAGAAAATTTCATTTGGAGTCAGAAGCAGAACATGGGTTCTTTTACAGTGCAATTACTTAATCAATGCTTCTGAAGATTAGCCTGAAATACTGCATAACTGAACAAAGTTTGTTTTTCCTTACAAAAGCAGAGCTCCATTAATTTATAAATTAAAATAAAGCATATAATTCATCATAATAATTTATAATGATTTATAATAATTTTATATATAATATATAAATTATATATAATAATATAGAATTTATAATTTAAAGTATATTAATTTATAAATTAAAATAAAGTATATCACTTTAGCTACAATGCAGTGCTCTGCAGTATCTAATTTCAATCAGTAAGAATCTTAATGTAATAAAAAGTATATTGTAAATTAGATCTGAAAACACATCATTGTCAAAGATCATACTTTAAATTTCATGTTTCTAGTCATATTATTTAATCTTTGGGAATATTTTTTGGTATGCTTCTCATTTATTCAGAAATTAAGATGGTTGTTGGTGCCATTTCACTTAACAGTTCAGATGATTTCCAATTCAATTTAAGTGAAGAAAAAGACTTTTCAAAGTGTAACACAGTTTTTTGCAGTGTTTTGGTTTTTTTCTACAGGAAGAACTTTGAGTTCAAGGCTGATATCTGTCAAATAGCAAACCTCATTGAGCTTTTTATGTTTTTGTAAAGTACCCAAAGTATTCTGAGTATTAAAACTCAGCAATTATTTTAAATGCATGTTTAACTATGAAAAATTACTACTGTTGTTCACAGTGTGATGTAAACACCTGCCAAGAGACCTCTGCCCTTCAATTTTTTCATAGTCTTAAAAGGTAACAATAAAATTTTGTTGAGTGATCTGCATTTGTGCCTACTCAGAGACACTTTGGGTGTTTCAGAGTCACTGGAATGAATAGAAAATTTGAAGTTTTAAGTGCCATGGCAGAGGAATCTTGAGGCACCCTATTGTTTTATATCTTTCCAAGTTTCCCAAAAGTTTGCAGGATAATGCAGGAAAATCTTGTGTGAAAAATCCAGGGCTATTTGTTTTGTTGTTCATTGATTGGTTTTCAATTAATTTGACAAATTAATTCTTTTTTTTTATTAGCTTCCACATAGCTGAGTCTATTAAAATACCAAAGTTATAAAAACTGTGAAAGAGCTATTGCATACATTTCCAACATGGTCTGGAAAATCCTGAAACACAAAATTTGCTGAAGACATTTTTAGTCTTCCCTAGACTTTTTCCTTATAGGTTGTCACTTTAAGTTGCATCTTTTTGGTATTTTGGTAAGCATTTTTTTCATAGTTCATACATAATTGTGTTTGTCTCATTTACTAATAGAAGAAATATAGAGATTTTTTTACTCTGACCTACTGCTTGGTTTACACTAATAATTAAAGCAAAATACTACTTTCTATTTAAGAACTATATTGATAGAAGAGTATAAAGTGGGGAAATGGGAACTTAGGGTGTATATGACTTTGTTGTTCACTTATATTATCAGACATTTTTCAACTTTATGATCAAATGTTTTTTCCTCAACTTTTATTACATAATACATTTTTTCTTAAAAAACCATATAAGGCAAGCAATACTAGACCATGTAATGACATGTGTGAAAAAAGTTATGCTAATAGGCTTTTAAAATGCATCAATAAATGTATTTCCCCAAAGCATTTCTATACTAGACATTGCTCTTATAATGTAGAATTCACAGAGCGAGTTGGTAACAGTTTTCTTTCCCCTTTCTCTCTTCCTCCTTCCTTCTTCCTCTTTCCCCTTCCTGTCCTCTATGCTTGATAAGACACTGCCTTCTAGTTTTCGTTTTGTGAAATCCCCTCAGGCTAGTGCTAATTATGGAAGAAATTGAAAGCTTGAAATCAGACAGGGAACTGAATTGCTTACAATTTAACCTGCGCTGAAAGTCGCTGGCACATGCAACAGAGCTGGTGAGATTTTTCTCCTTTATTTCCTATATGTACAGACTGAATTTGTTACTATGAGCCCAGATAATTTCCTAAGATCCTAAGTTCAATGAGGTCACAGACTGAAAGCTTATGAGCATTTACTGGAGTTTTATGTCAACCTGTAGACTGGCTAGCTTTAGCAGTGAAGTGGCTAAAAAAGGTTGGTATTAACTTCACCACTCCCTCACTACTAGATAAGGATCTCTGAACCTGACAAACATTAGCAGTACTTTTCAGATAAGAGCTATCAGTCCAACAAGACCACCATTGGCTGTTTAATTGTGGTTTTGGATAAGGAAACTCATTGTGTAATGGGATTAATCCCATTATTGCCATATTTTTAAAGTAGAATAGAACATTCCAGTGAGTAATTTGTTACAAGTGAATAATCATTAAAAATATTTCAAGAAATAATAGATATTTATCTATTACTTTATTCTTCCCTGCATAACACATAATAAATTATGCAACTGTTTCCCGCTCTGTCTCTGTGGAAATTAGAAGAATGTACCTTTATAAGGAATTCAAAGTTTGTCCTATATTTGTGTTCAAATATTCAAGAAAATAGAGTTAATGTATTTACAAGCTTAGCGTTCCCTGAATGTATTTTGGCCACAGGATTAGAAAAGATTTCTCAGTGAGTATAAACACCTTCCTATAGACACACTGAAGAGTAATATGTCTTAAGTAATGGGAACAGGTTTTCCCAGGGAAAACCTTTGTGTTATAGGTGACTTTTGATGATTTTTTTCTTACATTTTCTTGAAAAAATGTGCCTTATGATGGCAATTTAAATACTGGAACAACTGCTTTTCAGATGTAAAGAAGTATTATTATGACTGCAAGAAGTTCCCTAATGTTTGCTTCACGTTTTTAATTATTGCAGAAATCGTAGAAAGATACAATGACTAGGGAGATCAAGTGGCTGTTTAGTCAAGACTTTTCTCATTCTCCACCAAATCAAGGTCAGTCTTACCAAATTCATTCTTGACAGATGTCTGTCTTCACTGTTTTGTTTGGGATTTTTTAATAAAAGGTGTTTAAAATTCTTTCTACTTCACAGTTAGTGTACTGTAATACTTTCTTGAAAGAATCAGAATTAAATAAGAATAAAAGTTTAAAACCATAATGTGCTGAAAAAATGCCTGCATGTCCACTCATTTTTCCGCTGTATAACTTATTTCTGATTTCATGTTCTCCTTTAAAACAGGTGTTAAAAACATCCTGATATAGTATGAATTCAGCAGGTAAAGCTGCTACATTGAAACAGAGATGGTTAATTTTTATTGGATATTCTAGTGTTTTTCTTTTACTTAGATGGAGTAGATTTTTTACAAAATTCCCTAAGATTTCACTGAAGTTGTGATTTAACTCTTAGAACCTGAAGCAAGCCCTTTTATTGGTCTTTGTGGGAGTTAGAATCCTCCTGAAGGATATGTTCCATGCAAATATATACTGTATTTTGCACTCTACACCTCAGCTATGGAATGGTTTGAAATATGTAAGATGCTGCATCTGTATTCATAAGGGGATTGATCTAGGGTGCCTTCCAGCTTAACTGAACTGGGACCAAGATTACAAATTAAGATGGAGAGAGGAAAGTACCAAAGTTAAGTGCACTAATGTTCCTTCTTGTAGAGATCAGGCTCTCTCCACTACAGAAAGATTTTCCCCTACTAATATAGTCTAGATGAGAATGGACATTAAAAATGTAAAGTAAAAAAATTCCTAAGATTCCAACTTTGTTTGTAATAGGTCTTGATAATGTTTTTCTAAACATATGGATGTTTTCAAGTATTTCTCCTTAAGGACCTATGTATATGAATTACTCCCATTGCACAAGACATTTCCTAAACATTCTTGAATCACTGGATTCATCTCCATCTCTTTTCTTCAGGGGATCATTTTCTTGATGAAAATTGCATCTGTCAAAAGGAAAAAAAGAAGAATCAAACATTCTAATGGACTTTTATGTACCACACACATTTTTTTTTTTTTAAAGTAGAATGGTATCTCTTTCATACTGCTGACTTTTCTGCCAGAAATTGTAACATGTCCTCATAAACTGAAATTTTGTATTTCAGTTTCTAAGCTCATCTTTATTAGCTGAATAGAGTGAGAGTGCTGCAATTGCTACTCAGAAGAACACAAAACTCAGTGTTTGAAAGGGACATAAAAACTCCTGTATTCCTCTGCAAGGTTGGATTGTGCTCAGTACACATGAAACATCCAAAGCAGCAAGTGAGAATGCATCAGAAATCTCTTACCATGAAACACAGGAGACCAGGAAATGGGAGCATTTTTATGACTTCCAAATACGGAGGCAGTTTTAAAGAAGGTGTTATTACTCCCTGAAATACTTAAATATAAAGCATTTATTCTCTGTTTAGCTGTCATCAGCTCTAATGGTACCTTTTGATGGAAATTATCTTACTAGTAAATACAAAGGTCTACTGCTAAAAATAGTCAAAGCAGCCTGAACAAAGAGTTTTTTAAGCTTATTACTACAGAGAATTTCTCTGAAAGCAAAATCTTTAAGTAGTTTCTTTAGGTTTTATTATATGAATAAAAGGTAAATTCTGTGTACACTACATTTTCACAGAATCATTTTTAAGAATAAAATCATAATCTTTTTCACTTTAATGAAATTTTACATTCTCAGAGTGTGGAAATAAAACAGCAATTGATAAAAAGCAATTATGCACATTTTTATTATTTAAGAAATTTACAGCTTTACTATTTGATGAACAAATTTGATAAATGCTATGCTTATCTTCGTCTGATACTTAGATATATATATATTTATATATATAGTTCACTTTTATATAGTTCATTGTCCAGGTTGAATGAGTCTTTAAGCCACCCTGGTATAGTGGAAGATGTCCTTGCCCATGACAGATGATTTGGAACTAGATGATCTTTGAGGTGCCAGCCCAAGCCATTTTATGATTCTATGATCTTTTTCTATGGTAAAATATTAGTGTACAATTGGACTGTCATGGGCTTACCTTACGGAAAGGCCTTATCAGAAAATCTATTGTTAAATTTCTAGGATCTGATTATTAAAAGATGTCTCTGGTCAAACTAAGGTGCAAATGAGACCACATGCCAAAGTCAATAGTGAGTATTTTATTTAACAGTAGATATGAGGTAGAGAGAGATAGAAATAAGAAGAGAGAGAGGGGAGTAGCAAGAGAGAATGAGAGAGAGATTAAGTAAAAAGATAAAGTTATCACCACCACATGGATTCCAACAGCATCCCGCTGGTCCTTCTTCTGGCCTTCTCAGTGGTGGAGGTCCTAAAGTTGTGGTTCTGGGGTACCACTTTTATACAATCCAAGTCCCAGATACTCACAGGGCATCTCAGATGTTCCCGCAACTTGGGATGGCAGGGGTGTAAACAGTTGTTTTCTTTCCCACAGCTTGCACAATGGAATTTTGTCTGGTTTGCTAATTTCAAATCTTTACCTTCGTTTAGGTCTGGAACTAAAGTTTTCCTTTCTCACAGTTTTCCCTGGTGGCAATCTTTGTCCATATAGGTTGCCCAGATGTGCCTTACCAGGCCTCGTTCCTGTTGTTGCCATCTGCTCTTATCTACAATTTTCTGTTGTGGTGGGTTACCTTATGGGAATTTCCTTCTTTGACAGTGTTTTGAGACAATTAACTGCATTCTTTAAATCCTGGCATAAGTCCACACCAAAAAACAAAGTAAAAAAAAAACAACTTTAAAAGATATAACTTTAAATATACAACCACTGTGCGTGATGTAGACTTTGAATCATTAACTTACAGAGTTGCTGAATCAAATGTATTTGCAGTAGCAAAGTCATTACAAAGATGATGCCACGCATTTATGGGTGAATCCCTTTTTTACTGGTCGCCTGCAGATACATTTTTTTCGCTGTATAACTTCGTGTTTGTAAATTAGGCTTACTAGAATGAAAGTCCAGTTTAGGCAAAACTATTTCAAAGACAGTGGTGATTAAAGCAGTATAATAGACACAATCTGTAAGCAATATTATAGGTATCTTAGTAGTTTTAGAGAGTATAAATGCATTGTTCCAAAACCCCCTGGAGAATTTGAAAACATTAGGCTTTTGGCTTTAGTCTGTAAGAAACTTCACCCATTCACTTGGTTTGGACTGTGGCTGAGGGTGGGCAGGTGAGCTTTAGGAACTAGAGTGCATGGACTTATGTGTAGTAGTCTGCCCCTTCTCTTCTGATAATATTGTCATTGTTTTCTCTTATGAGAATAGACACAAGTCACAATCAAATTCTGCCAATGCAGGCATTCTGCAAACAGAAATGCAGAATCCTTCATGTGTAGGGAACAGATGCAAAAAAGGTTTCCAGGATTTTTTTCATAGAACTGCTGATCCAAAAATTTCTTCACCACGAAAGAGGAATTAATTTATGCACATTTCAATGGCAACAGGGGAACACTGTTTTATACATCATGACTTACAGCTCCATGTTGAAGATGGTTTGTGTTTCTAGAAGAAATTCTTTCCTTGCCCTGAGTTCCCTGTGACGTTGTGGTTACTATGTACATAAAAAAATCAATCAACAGATGAAGTTAGTGTGTATTTCTGTAGGAAAATGAGATATTTACTTAATAAATAAGGAAGAGAAATCCCATTCCACATAAATGACTATTTTAGATTTTTTTTGTGGTTTTTTTTTTTTTTAATTCCAATTATTTCTTGAGTCAGACTTAGGATTTTAGTGACTTGGATGTTTGGTGTTCTGGCAGTAGAGCTCTGTATTTGTCAGTCCCGTGTGGCCTAGCATTCAGTCCCATGAAGCACAGTTCTGAAGCTGAGCCTGGTAGATTACTGTACAAATTAATCAGACTTGGTGAATAATTTTTTTTCCTAATGTGGAACACTAAGAAGCTTTTTTGCATTAGTCTTGCCCTTTAAATTTTGGCACTGTTTTGCCTTTTTCTTTGCCTTTTCTCTAATAGTAATAACATTTAACTTTTTTTTTCCCGTATGTGAATCAAGTCATAGTACCAGGTGTTCTCCTTACAACTTACGTATCAGACATGAGAGAGAAAATTGACTGTGTCCAAGTCTTTATGCAGTCAATGACCAGAAACAATGCTGATCTTTGTATTCCAGGACTGTGTTTTCTCCACTTGACCACACTGTTTATGGATCCAGAGATATATAGGAGAGGTTGTAAGAGCTTTAGAGCCAGTTGGTACTTAGTCTTCTGAGCAGAAACTGGACTGTCAGCTGAAGGCAATAGCCCTGAGGATTCTATGAAGGATTCACTCAGAGTTCTCAACATCTTTAACTAGATTTTTTGTGCTCTGTGCCAGCTGATGCTCTTTTCATCTGTTCAGTTCCCCTCCATACAGATAATTTACTTCAGTTTCATCCTTCAACTTCATTGTTTATTCTCCTCCCTCCTCAGTTTAAGTTCTTCCTGAAATGGATTAATGCAAAAATAAACATATAAATATTTTAATATGGTATTATGATAATTTAGCCTTATGCTCTGTTTTTGTTTTAGTCGTGTATATGTGTTTTTGATTGTGAAAATTTCAAATGCAGCAGGAACAGCCTTTTGGTTGGTATTTGTATTGCATCATTTTATGGGCATCCTGTACATCAAATTCGAAATAATTTAGGGATGTAGATATTATGTGCAAATCTTTTATTATTAAATCTTGGAAAGATGGCAATACTTCCAGCTTAAGTGCACTCATTATACTATAATAAGAGGATATATCATGAGGTCAAGGATTAAATGAAGTAGGGATATTGGTATAATTTTTGTGGCAAAATCTTTGATAGCAGAAGCATGTTATCACAATGTTTGTTTATAAGCCAGGAGGAAGAAATATGCTTCAAAATAAGAAATGCTACCTGATAACACTACTAGTCATAGCTAGAATACTTGGAAAGTAATTGGTGGTATAGACAGAATTTTACTATGATTTTGCAAAATCGCCTCCTGATGAAACCCTTCTTTTAGAGGGTTTCAACTGAATTTCAAATGTTTTTTTCAACTATAGTAGATAGTTGATATAGAAGATATTTGATTATTGTAAAAGATATTTAAATATTTTTATGTCTGATTTTCTGCAGATTTAAAAGTAACATTTTTAACCCTCAAACTTGATCTAACTTTAGCTCCAGTTCCCCTACCTGTTGGTCTATATGCCTCAAACACGTGGTTCTGTTGACCTGAGTAGCTGGTTATTAATTGGACATTATTTCTTAAACATATAACACTTCTTAAACAAATGATGAAATATATTTCTTAAAAATATTTTTCAAGTCAAATGTAAAAGGGTAACCTGAATAATCTTGTATGGATGAAATCTGTCAAGATTTTGAGCAAATTCAGGTACATCTCTTGCATTTGCCTCCAGAGAGATGTATTCCATCTTACATATGACTCTAACTGTTAAATTATGAACATTCCTTGTGTCTTCAGATAAAATCTCTCATCTGTGATTGACTTATCATTTAATTCAGTGATATGCATCTACATCAAGATAAACAGAGTGAGATACAGGGTGTCAATCAGAAACAGAAAAGTATACCACTGTAGTAATGTGGGAGCAGATCTTTTTTCTCTAAATCCAGTAACATCAGTGTTATTAAGCTAACAATGAATTAAATCCTTTTCAATTGTATATAAAATCTGAAAAAGATATATTCATAATTGTCATTATTTTCACACATAAAACAAGCTCAGCCTTCAAGATCTGTTTAATAAATTTAAACCTGTTTTTAAAATTGCTTGTAAAAATAAGTAGAGACAGAATTTAGTGGTGCTGAATCTGGAAAAAAAAATGTTTATGAATATTTTCACTCTAGAAACAGACACCATGAATACTACTCCACCAGAGATAGTGCACAAATCTGTTGAAGTGAAACAAGCATCTGCAAAATCCCCACATTAAGTCTCCCACTTCTTTCAGAAAGACAACGGGTGCTCTGATATTCCTACAGTCTTGTAGAACTAGATATTGCAGACTTTAGATATTTTGGGGTTGTATAAGATATTTTGGGAAACTGCTAGTGTGATTGAACTGAAAACTGATCAACACTCAGTCAAAATTCAGGTCTGCACTGTTTATATCGTACATTCCCTGGGGTTGCTTTCTTTCTCTTTGATTTCATTTTTATTTTTATTCCCGCAGGCCAGCTGGGGATGAGGAGCAGGCTGGAAGTGTGTCTGCAGCAGAACTGGTGGAGCTGAGGCTCAACAGGAAACTTTCCATTGTTTCAAAACTTAAAAGCAGGTCTCAAGAACAGGAGGTCTAAATGCAAAATGCAGAGTGTATAAACTTTTAATCACTAACACTTTCAAATACTCCTCCTAGTGTTCCCCTCTAGGTAAGTAATTACAGTTTATTAGAGGGAACCGATTTACTTATTTGTATCAGGAGATAGAGTGGGATCAACAGAGTAAAGTGTAATTTATTGAAGGTTAAACCGTCTATCAGTTATTTATTTATACGGGAGTTTTTCTCCACATTACTTCTGTGGCATAAGGCAGTGTGGGGGCCTTATTTACGTGTCACAGCAACTGAGACAGAGATGCATGCTTAGGGACACGTAGGAAGTTTGTGAATAGCAGTCCCAGATTTTCAAACTCAATTATTTTAATCATTAACTGTCTTCCTCTCCTCCCCACTGATAAATTTCTAAAATGTATTTTATCAGTCAATGATCGCTTGCTGACTTAACAATAGAGAGCACATTAAGTGAAAACTATGGGTATTTAATTTCACACCAGTAAGTGGCATTACAGGAAAGAATCTGCTTCCGAAAGATAAAGCTTGCTTACATCTACTAGTAATTTAGCAGATAGTTGACATCACTTTTACTTGCTTTTTCAAATAGTTATGTAGCTAGGTAATCACTGCATAAATCAAAGAATGAACTAAACTGAAGATGTAAGGGATCCACATGTACTTACTACAATGACTCATCATTATGTGCTCTTTATAAAACCCCATCTGCTGTTAGGTTGCTACTGCCAGCAAGTTTTATTACAAATGCTATTTTTATAAAACATCTAATCCACTAGCTTCAGCATTAGTTCAAAGAATTATGGTATAGATGTGTATATTATGCATGTTATGAAACTTGGAATATATTTATCAGGGCAATAATACTATATTTGAATTCATCTTAACACAGAGCAGGCAGAACAATAATGTAAGTATCTATCTCCTGGTTCACGAGGCTGAACTGAGAATAGAAGTGATGCATTGCAGTTTACCAGGTACATAATTTCTGGGTGAATAAAATAATCCCTGTAAAAATTAAAACTCTGTTTAAAAAAAAAATGAGAACTTTACTCATGCAGGAAATGTCTACTCAGTTATATCTTTGCATATCTTTTTGGGTAAAGGGAGTATAATAAACGTTATGATCTTAAACATAAAGGAGACCTTAGATGAGAAAGTATCTTTAAATACTACTAAATACTTCAATAACATGTATCAACTTTCTAGTAAAACCTACTCAGTTAAATAGTTTCTATGAAGTCTTCCCATTTAGATTGAATGTTTTATTTGACAGGAAAAAGCAACTGATAGAGATTTAATGCCCAAGTAGTTATGAGGTAGAGACATTACCATCTCATCAAATCCCACTGGCCAGGACAGGTGGACTTAAGTATAAATTGCATTATTAGTTTAGCCAAATTTCAGAATTGTAGTGTGTCTATTGGGAATTTTTATATGGCATTCACTGTTAAGACACTGCTGCTGACAATCAGTCTTTTTAGAGTCATGCTAAATACCTATTCTTTATCCTCTTATCCATTCCTAACCTTTTTCTCTTGGGAAAATTCCATTTCTAGTTCAGTTTCCCAAACTTTACATTGTAGCCTCATGCATTCTGTTCGAACATAGCTCTCTTTTTGGATGAGTAAATCAATTTCATATTTTACTTCAGAGGTACCTCAATAGTTTTTTTGAAGCTATGTGCCCAATAGTATCAGTAGAGGGTAGTTCATTACGTTTGTTAGGATCCCTCAACTGCATCATGTGTTATGCTGTGGAAAAGTGAAAGAATAGTTAAATTTATCTATGTTTAATAAAAGTTTTGGATGATAGAAGAGTAATAATTGCACAGCATTTCTACTCCTCTATGTAGGTTTGAATTTTGGAGCAACATGGGCTTAACTTCTGCCATTATTGTACATTTATGGTAGGCCTGTTTGTATAGGGCTTGCAAATAATAGTAATAAAAAAGTATTTATGATGTGTGGTGGCCTATAAAAAATCAGAGAAATGACAGTACCCCATTAGTCCCCAAGGTTTAGAGTTACCAATTTAGAAAATAGCGGATCCTCACCTGGTTGTGTTGACAATGTTCTATTAAAGAAACTTCTTCAACAGGGACTGGATGGCATTAACACACAACTATACTAAACTCTGTATCATTACAAGCCAACCATTCTGGGATGAATACTATTACACTTATCAGAAATATAGTGAACGTCTTTCCTCCCAGATGATACACTTAGCTTACTGCTAATATGCAAAGCATCATGCTTGTATTAAATTTTATGTTTATACTATTTCTGCCCTCTCTATTAAAACCTAGAGCTTTGTAGGCACCAGGGAGTTTTCTATCTATATGATTTTCCTTATCTGTTGGATAAATTAGAGATCCAAATGCAAAATTTAGAGCTCATAAACATTAGATGGATTTGTGAGTGACAGTCCCTGGAGGGCTTTAGGTCCATAAACTAATGAGACATACATATAATGGAGTAGGAAAAGGTATTTTTATCTGCGATATACAAACTAGTTCCAAACTTGTTCAGGTCATTAATGGAAAACTTTATCCATTTTCCTATTTTATAAGATTATTACCATCTTTACAAATGAATATATAATGAATTGGAACTGTAAGGGAAAAGTGATTTGGCACCATCTTTTAAAAATTTGTAGTCATAACATGAGTAAAATGGGTATAGCTTTCTACTAATTATCATGTAAAGACATAGTGAAAAGGGAATCGTACCTTCAAGTGTAAGATGACACATGACATATGGCATCCCTGCTACTGAAGGGAGAGGCATGTCACAAAAGCAATAATGATTTTGCTCTATGTCATGCCACAAGGTAGCAGTGTTGTGGTACAATCTTGATGATTTTCTGATGCAAGTCACTGAGCATGGGATCAGTTCTGCTTCTGTCAAAATCAACAAAAGTTTTGCTGTTGACTTCTGAGGACTATTTCTGATACAACCAGTGAAACCTCATTTCACTAGTTTATGTGCAATCTACCAGTATCACAATCCCTATTACATAATATTTTATTGAGTCAAAGGGACAAATACTGAGAGAATTAAAAGGATAGAAAACAACTTTAATCAATGAAAGAAAGTATAATTTGATTTTTATTCTTGCTTTGTTCTAGTATCTGTGAAAGTACTACAATAAAAAGTTGTAGCAATGGGAAAAAATTACTAATAGAGTAATTAAGTTTGATCTTTATTCCATCAGTAGCAATTTGAGAATATTGTTCAGACAAGAGGTTTTCAATACATGCTTTTTTATTAACTATTTTTTCTATTGTTGAAGGCATATGTAATCAGATATGGAGGTTTTTTTTAATTCTGAAGCTCAAATATTGTGGAAGGTCAGTGATTGTCTGGTGAAAATTAAACATTAGTTCTAATTATTTTTTTTAATGAATTGGGCTGGAAGGGGACCTTAAAGATCATCTAGTTCCAACCCCCATGTCATAGGCAGGGACACCTTTCACTAGACCAGGTTGCTCAGAGCCCCATCCAAGCTGGCCTTGAACACCTCCTCCCCTTGCTTCTGCACTCACCTTGGTATCTGCACATTGGTGCTGTTGCTCACACAAATTCTCACTCCTCTCTTTGTCTGCTGTTCTGCTGAAATTTCCCCTCTTCTTAAAGGAGAGGTGCTGAAGGGCTCAGCCTTGGCCAGTGGCAGGTCCATCTTGGAGCTGTCTGGCATTGACTCTATAGGACACTGGGTAAGCTTCTAGAAGCTTCTTGCTGAAGCCTCCCTGTTACAAAAACCTTGCTATAAAAACCTGATATGGGAGTTTATAAGTGATCTAGGCATTAAAAGAAATAGGAAATTATCATAAAGAGAACGGTCAGGGTCGAAAAAAATATCAGCCCTTTGCAGTAACTAGAACAGTTATCATGTAGGAAAAAATTGTGGTTACACATAGGCTATGTCATGGTACCATGTTCCTAGCTGGGGTCCAGGTCCCATAATCATTGTGACAGATTAGAACAGCCAGTATGTGAACACAAAACCCTATCACACAGCGCATGTAGAATGGGAACAAATGCAGGATCAAGCAAAAAAAGATATTCTTGGCACTG
This sequence comes from Sclerurus mexicanus, assembly GCA_013396755.1. Taxonomy (NCBI): domain Eukaryota; kingdom Metazoa; phylum Chordata; class Aves; order Passeriformes; family Furnariidae; genus Sclerurus; species Sclerurus mexicanus. The sequence goes on along the minus strand of VWZF01001682.1, from coordinate 1,536,181 downwards.
CATAACTATTGTGACTTGACTATACAGAGTTGGTATTTTTTTATCACAATTTTTTTTCTGGATCTAACAACATATATGTTTGGTGAACTATAATTGGATCCTCTGTGTTCATAGCTGCAAGATTTCATTAAAGAGTCAGGTGAGTCACCCTAATAACTTGACAGTGCACACCAGTTCAGAGACAGACAGATGAAAAAAAATCCACAGTTTTATCAACAAAACTCCTGATTTTAAGTTTGTTCTAATTATCCTAATCTCCTTTGAACAGAAGTGATCTCAGTTTGTTATATATTTTGCCTAGCTCAGGTAACAAGCACAAATCAGTTTGTTTACTTTTTTCTAGACAGAAGGATGTTGGTTTTGTAAAGTGGAAGAGGGACATTAAAAGGTGCAACTTTTAATAAATACTAAAGTAAGGTTAGCTTCTGTTTTTTTTTCTTAGGCACACAGTCTGTAATAAAAGCTTTCTATCTCATTTTTAGTTTAATAATTATTTTATGTGTGTTTGCACATGTTTACAAAGAAATATATCATAACTAAACACATGCACACAGTGCCAATTTTTAAACAGTTAATTATAATCCTCTGAGTTTTGCACCAGTGTAGCCCAGTGCATTTAACTAACTCATGAGTGTGCATTTAACTTAGTTCTTCAGAAAGAGCATGTGAAGACTGTTGCTTAGTAGGAACCTTAAAAATAATTTCTTTTATAAAACGAGATTTAAAAAACCATCATACAATGGACTTGTGTTTTTTAATATGCATATATAGCATTATTGAAGATCCTCTATCAAATCTCACTTGAAAAGTAGCGAACTGTGAATCGCTGCTTTTTTGCTTCCTCAGTTTTGTCACAATTTCAATTATAAAGTCAATTATAAGTTTCAATTATAAAGTGGAATCTCTGTCTATCTGTAAATATTTCCTATTTACACCTGTGCAACTCAGTTTTCTTCAGTGAGCTTCCATGAATAAAATGGACCATCACCTGTAGCCAGTCAATAGAGCAGAACTGATAACAGTGGGACTGCAAGAGGTTGGCTAGGTAAAATTGGTTATCTGTTAGTTAGGGGAGTAGAATAGTTGGCTGATACAGATTATTTTACTATTTCAGGCACACTAAATGTGCAGATCTCACTGCTAGTTGTGTAGGGAATCTTCAAGACAATTGCTGCAGCTGAAGAAAATAATACTGACTTGATAGATGCAAATCATTCTTGAAAGTACTGTAAACCAGGTCCCTTGGTGGACTAGCATGCAAAGACTTGTTAAAAGCTTTGGATTTGTATGAAGTCTGAAACAGAATTCCTGACACTTACAGGCATCAGACTCCCCTGAAATTTGTGTTGGTTTGTTTAACACCGTATTTGTAGGATGGCTGGATCCTGACACAAACAGATATGTGTGTGTGTGTGTGTGAAGTTACTAATAGAAACCTGTTCTCTGTTAACTATGTTGTTATCACTGTGAATGGCAGAAGTATAATCAGAAAAATATTCTACAGAGCATAAGAAGTGTTTCCCGGGAGTAGTGTAAAGGACAGGCAGCTCTCTTTTTCACAGGGAACCCCTAGGATATGGCATGGTATGGAGCAGGAAGGGATGAGAAATACTTGCCTGGGAATCTACTAAATTCTTTTCAATTTCTCATCTCCCTTTATTTAATCTTCTGGGGAAGTCAGTTCTTTGGAAGATAGGAAACCTGTCTCTGACAGAGCTTTTCATTGTTCCCCTGTAAGAAAAGTCAACTTTTGTTTACCAATTTTGACTGTATTCATGACTGGTAGGAGCCTGAAGTCTCTACTTACCAGAGACAATGTATTTCCATCAGTAGAGAGACCCTTGCTCTGGATGATCTTTGAACTCTGGGCTCACCTTTTTCTTGTCTTCTTTCCCACTCTTCTGTTACTTAACTATTCAACACAAAGTAGCAATTCACTTTTACTGAGAAGCTGATTTAATCCCCTTTCATTCAACCTGCCAATCTTTCCTCCAGCTCACTACCTGGTGACTTTATGGCCTTAATTTGAGATTGATTGTATGTAATCTCCTCGAACCTCAAGCTCAGCCTTCTGCACTGAAGCATGCCAGTATTCAGCAAAACTCAATGCACCTTCCTGCTCAGCACCAATCCTCTTGCTTTTAGAAACCCAATGATACTAGTTAGAAAAAAACCCCATATGTGTTGCTGGTCTGGATATGCAGGTCCACAGGCTGCAGGGAAAGGAAAAGGAGCAGGAATAATATACCACTATGCAAAGACAAAACTCATCTGAACATATCGAAGAGTTGTAGAGTTCCTATGGCATGTAAAGGTCATGGGGAGAGAGAGACATCCCTCTATTTTTCTTTTGTAAAGATAACTTTAGTTTCTTAAAACCTCTTTTTCCCACTGTGAACAGAAACATCTCGTTTGTGCTGCAGGAAGCATATGCCCTGCAGGATCAGAAATCTTTTGGCAGAAGCAAGTTGAATAGGAAGCTTTGCTGCATAATGTAACTAGCAGTTGTAATAGTACTAAGTATGCCTAATTGACAAAACCTCAACTTCAATAATAAAATTCTAAGTATTTAAAATGACCCTGCAATTTCAATAATACCACCTTTTATCTTAGTCATCAAAAATGCATAAAATACTTTTACATCCTGCATTTTAGAAATGTGATTAGTTTTTATGAACAGAGTTTTATATCTCCAACTCACTGGGTTTTTAAATAATATGTCTTGCATTATTAGTTTTGCCACTTTTCAAAAACTTAAGTCACTTTTTTCAAAAGTAAGTTTTTGTCGTGTTATCTCTATGGAATAATACAAATGCACAGAAAAGTTTGAAGACAGTGGAAAAGTAATAAAGGAATACTCATTATAATAGTTAATGTTCTGTATACACTTGAATATTTTAGTTTAAATTTGTGATTTGGGGGATATCACTTGATACTTTTTCATTGGTTGGGGTTGGTGAGAAAATTCATAAGACCCTGAAATAGTTTTAAAGGTAAAAATTTACTTTCTGGAAATCTCTGTTAAACCTCAGCAGCCATTCTGTGTAATTTTTTGAAGTGTATCAGACATATAAAGATATTAATTAATTTCTGTCTTCCTCTAGAAATGTGTAAACCCGCATATGAAATATCTTCAGTTACTATCTAACCCTGGAGATGCTGTAAGCCCATTATTGTGTATTTTTTTAATGACAAGATTGCCTAACCAGTGATGTTTTGTCCCTATGCATGCCTGTAACTACATAAGCCTGAAACACTATCAGACTTCATTAAAATGCATTTTACTCAGAATATAATAAGTAAAAGTAGAGCTTTGGGCTTCCTGCCTGCAAACTTCAATAGATACTTTAAAGAACATCTAATAGCCTAATCCCAAGGCACAGAAGAAATGCATTCCCATTTTTGCTAAAGGTAGTTGGATAATTCACTTGTAGTCTCTTATACCTGTGTAAAGGGTTCTGAATTTACCAATCCTGTCTTGTACACCAAGTCTAACTCCTATAATAATGAAGTTATAGGACTCCCTTAACCTTGCTCACTGAAACCATTTTACTTTACAGAGAATAAAGACTTACTGCGATACAGAAGAGAAGGGGGAAATGGTGAACTTGCTAGACAGTGGGAAGTGCAGTTGCATAGCAAGGGAAATTAAGTTTTATTTCTTCTTCAGTTAAGGTTTGCAGATTTTAGGTTAAGCACTGGCTCAGGCTAGGAGAGGAATCCACAACTTCCTCATGAAGAAGTTGCCCCAAACATCTCAGACTATGCAGTCTTAAGGATTTTTCTTGCACCTAGATGCGAGGCAGGCTGCTCCAAAGAGAAGGGTTACTGGGAGGCAAGCATAACAATGTCAGCCTTTTTAGGTAGCACCTCACCCCCACCCCAGTTTAAGCCATAACCTCCAGAGGTGTTTTTGGTTGCTACATCCACCTTACTCTGGACTTTGGGGGCAGATGGCAACATGGTAGCCAAGAGCTGGCTCGAACAGTGACCCATATGTCTTGCTGCATGCAAAGATGACTGTACGTCAGTCGTTTTACTCCATAAATAGCTGACATCCCAGGGCCCGCTGAGCTCTCTGGCATGGCAGTGGGCTGCACACCAGGATCTCCCCTTGAGCAGGGCTGCCTCTAGAAGTTGAGAGATCTCTTGCCACAGCAAATTCTTGGCAATTAATAGCATACTAAACTTTAAAATCTTAGCTAAGTGCACATAAAATCCTTTAGACATAAACAGTTGACCAAGCCTGGGAGTGAGTCTGGATGCAGCTGCACCCAGACTCCCCTCTGAGGAGTTTAGAATGCAAGGAGGTCCTTTCTGAACCTCATGGCTCAACTGGAGGGTCTCCCTGACAGTTTTGTCTGACTCTGTCCCCTATACAGTAAATAATCAAGTTTGCCTTGCCATGGAATCTTGTTAAGCCATTGTTGCAGTTACTATCAAACTTTGTTAACTCACTGTTTTATGTCAATAAGGTATATTGTTGCTTCTCTCTTATGAGTGAAGTGCATGACTCCATCTGTGACATGTGCCCTCTTCTCCCCTCCATTTCAAGTACCCAGGCAGCACAGGAAACATTAAAACCAAAAAAAGGGGAAGAAACATTAGAAAGTTTGTGTGCATCTCTTTTAGCTCTATTATTATTGGTAATGAGCTGTAAAAGTTGAATAATTTGGATTATAAATGTAGATTTTAAGAAAACTAACAGTAAAATCTTATCTTTGTGTAGAAGGCGTATTTCTTCAGACCAAATAAATTGCATGCAGCATTGGATTTGGTATCCTTGGAGACTGTCTGTTAAATCTGAATGCAGGAGTTTTTACCTCAAAGAAGGTGTGGGTTGGAAGTGGAATAATTAATATATAATAATAGATTTATAATCTACTTTATTAAGGTGAAAAAGCTGTGTTCATATTTAATTTATATCTGTTATAATGTATCTTAATTTATCTTCATTTATATCTGTTATTTTTAAAGGCTCAGTATTTTGAAAGCTCAGGTATACTATAGCTGCTTACCACTCGGTTATCTCCCTTGTTCTCCTTAGGCCTATGAAAGGTAAGGCTAGCTTCCCATCTTGAATAGTTAAACTTGGGTACTATCCCTGCTCCTGAATTTAATGTGGTACAATAAAAAGAATGATGAAACCAATTTAGCGGAATATCAGAGAGCATATTTCCACATAAACTTTGGAAAGTTGGTCTTTGGAGGACAATGTAGCTTCCTACATCTCTTCCAGCATCCATTTCCACCAAAATATTTTTCTTTCCTGAAAGAAAAATAGAGAGAAATTGGATAGTCTAAGTAACCAGTGTTTGCTTATTCACCAAAATGTATGTATTGCCAAAGATAAGAAATGTATTATTGTCTTTCTTGTATGCATTCTGGCTTCTCAGCTCAAAGGCAGATCTCAGTAACATATCGCCTCATTATTCTTTTCATGGTAATGTATCTTAAATTTGGGATAAAAAAAGTCCAGACTGAGATCCTGATTGGTACAGATTACAGATCCATAAACTGATCTTTTTCCTATGCTTTATAATATCAATGCATTCCAAACATATTAGCTGAGAAAGCCACAAGGTTAAGCACTATGTGACAGTAAAATCTGAACAGTGCAGTAAGCAACTACCTAACAGCTGATTACATGCTGGCAAAAGGAAGTTTTCAGGAGGAGGTGGAAGGAGAAAAATGAGGTGGCCTTTAACATTTGTTTCAAAAATTAGCATGACTAACATAATTAACACATACATTAATCCCACTTTAAATGCACTAGAATTACTACTAATACCTTTTATTATGGTAAATATATTTAAAAACTCACATTATACACCTGTGTTTATGAGTAGAATTACCATCTATGGGCTTTAATATCATGGTTATACTTTTTAATTATTACTATCAGTGTAACATTGTTAGGCAATGAAATAGTAATAGGCTTCAGGCAATGGATCTTACACTCTTAATTAGCTGTAGTGCAGGAAAAAAAAAAAGAGTCGTAAAGTTTTGAGAGATCAAGTACTGAAATAAGTTAGTGTTAGTTAAAGTAGTCCTCGTTCGTGTTTGGAATACATGATCAAACACTTAGGACAGATCCATGGAGTCTGGTATTTCATCTGCGTTGCAATCTAGCATCATACTTTTAAAAGACAAAAGAATTCCTTAGTGAACAATTATGAAATAATTTGCCTTTTGGGAAGTTTTCTTTTTCTGTCAGTTGAATTTCACTTTTTCAGTAAAATACGAAGCTTATGTCTCTTCAGAAAAAGTGTTTAATCTTACCTAATGCAATGGCTTTTACCATTATCTGTATAAGTGTCTAATCCTTTAAAAGCCTAAGCCTTTGACCTCAGTGTATCTGATTAAAGATATTATACAGATGGCAATAGAAGTGAAAGTCATAGGTCAAGCAAGGCTAACTGAAAGGAGTAAATGAAGAGTATATAGATGCATAATATTGCAAGTCCATAAATACAACACATAGAATTTCTCATTCTTGCAGCTATAACTTTGTTGTTGTCTTTTCTATTGATGGCTTAACTAAGTAATATTCCTTCTTCCTGCCCTCCTTGTTCTCTTTCTTCTTTCTATTCTGCAGGTATTGCTACAAAGACAGCCACATTCAGTTGTTCAATCCACTGCACAATACTACCAATCTAAACTTTTTTTCTCTTTTCAAACACCTAAAAAGAGGGCTCACAACAGATTTTAAAGTGCTTCGCAAGGTTTCAAGGCCAAAGCCAATTAAAGGCTTAAAGGAAGAAGCTAACACAAATAAGACTGTAAATTAAGATGATCTGAGTATTTGGCAGACACAGGATCTGGAGAGAGAAGACAGAAGCCATAAGGCATTACTTTTTATCTCCTGACTCTGAAAATGGCAATGAGCCAAAGCTTGAGATTCTCTAAACTGCTGTGATTTTAATAACTCTTCCATATAGCTAAAGGCCAAGATCTGGTCCAGAGATTGTGCCTGCTATCGTGTCTGCTCATTTGTGGTTGAAATCTCAGTAGCATGATAGAATTGAGAATATGTGCTAGCTCAGGTCATAGTGCCCTATGCTTTTTGTAATAAGAGGGATTTTTGCCTATGTGTAGTATATGACTCATTATGGTTTGGAAAGGGGGGGAAAAAGGATTCCAAATTTGTACAATGGGGTGATTTTATAAGGTTTTTATTAAAACTGAGGGGGTGATGTTGTATCAACACATGGTATCTATGGCATCATACCATAATGACATCTGCAGAAGTACTGGTTGTCTATTGAAAGCATTAGCTATAGAATTATGTCATTGAGCAATTAGTTTAGTTACATAGGAGTATATAAGCACTTAAGAATACAGAAGTGTAAATATATAATTTGTCAAAATCCAGTTCTTCTCTGTGGAACCTACTTATTCCTGCTTCTTTCTTTATAGAAAGGTTTTATCTTTCCCACCTGGGATTAACAAGAGCTAATACTTAGAATTTAAATTTGTCCCTACAAGGTAATTAGTATAATCTGCTATGTACAAACACCTCACTGGCAAGTCTTTGATTTTGCTCTTGTCCCATGGTATCAAATCAACAAGTTTGCTGTTGTGTTTACAGAATGAATGGATGGACAAATATGGATTTTTTGTGGATTTCATTGACTCTTAAATACTATCTCAATGTTACTAAATGAAGAAACAGTAGTAACAGTGACTGTATCTTGAGCCTGAATATAGAGGAGCTGGAGTGGAGGCAGGAACCCTTGTAACCAGTTGAATCTCAGAAGGACTCAGAGGACTGACTTGACTTTGACTTTAGTTTTCAATTGAAATAAGATTTTTTAAAAAATGTTCAATAAAAATAAAAGGAAGTGATTAGAATGTGGAACTCAAAGTTAAACTGAAACAGTAAGTATTTTTATATTACAGGATAACATGGACAAGAGGGTTGTTTTGTTGGTTGGTAGGCCCTCGGGATGTGGAAAGAATCTCAAAGAGCTTAAGCCATCTCTTTGTCAATAACAGAGTTGCCTTTAATATTTGCTTTGACAAATATGAACGTCTGCAATAAAAAAGAAAAAAAAAAAAGAGGTGTTTCTTGCCTTAAAACATAAGCAGTCATAAATTTACTGATTGTATTAATATTTTAAATAAGAGGATCTTTCTTCTACAAAACAGCTCTGAGCAGAGTCAAGGGTCATTAACGCTGTCATGTTTTTAAATTTGAAGTGTATCCCAAAGAATTAGGCTGTTTAAAATCCTCATAATTAATTGCATCTGTGGAGAGTGAGCAAATAGAGATTTCTTATATAACCATATTTTAAGGGCAACTGTCTGCCACCATTGCCACCTTTGGTTGTTGCACAAGTAGTAGGAAAAAATGTAAATAAAACTATATTCTTTTTCAAATCACTTCCCTTACTTTGGTCCAGAGAAGTGATTTAGGATGGTTATTTTGTCCATAATTTTTTTTTCTTTTGAGAGAGATTCCTTGCTTGAAACATTGCTGCAACCTTATTGATCATTGTCTCAGGGAAATTGCCATGATTTAGGATGACTTTTTGCAATTTTTATTGCTAGATTAGGATGATAGACTGAATTGTTTTCAAGAAGAAGTACTTGCTTTTTTTTCTTTTTTGTTTTGTTTTTTAAAGTTTTATGACTTAGTGAGTCATTCCAAGAATGTATAAATACATGTAAGGCTAACTATGAAGAAAACGAGGTAGTATTTATATAATTGGCATTTTTCATTTTCTTTTGAATGCTATGTTTTGCACCATTTTTATAATCTTATCTTCTCCTGTGTTAATGATTGCATAGTTAAAACTCAATATTTTTATAAAATGTACCAGAAACCTAAGTAACAAAGTTGGTATAACTGAAGGACCAACTCTTAGTGTTATTTCTAAGCTGAGAAAAAGCTGGATCATGTAAGAGTACCATGTTGAAGTATCCTGGTTATATGCCTTACAACAACTAGAGGAAGTCCAAGTAGCTACACATGTTTCCTAGCAAAAGGAGCACTGGGAAGGTGACAGCTGCCACCTATGAAGTGACGAAGGTATCCTGGGTGTCTCTGTCAAGCTACAGCCTAAGGCCAGTCTTGTTGGAGATACAAGGAACTGTTAAAAGTACTGACAGGTATTTTAAGCAAGAAAGAATTTAGGAAAAAGTGAAAGAAAAAACAGTGGGGAATTGTATTTATTATAATTTGTTCTTAACACAAAATAGAGCAGGAAGGCAAAACTTTTTATTTCTTTGAGTGACAGAAATGTAAACAAGAGAATTATGATTCCTTTTGAGAAATTAAGATTGTACTTTGTTCATGACAAAAATAAAACAGCACGTAGTGTACTAGTAAAATATTTACCAGAAGACATTGTTGCCTCTGACACATAGGGACCTTGAGGCTGAAAAACCCCTTAAAGCTATAACCTTTTAAGTAATTATATGATTGATTTCTTCTGTAGTGTGCTGGATGAGAATATATTCTTACAACTTTCAATAAGTTTGAGAGAGGATAAATTGGAGCTGCTTAGAGTTGTGCTAATTCTCATTTCTCTATTCTACAGACCCCGTGTGTCTCTCAAGAGTGACTCTTCATAAATCAGCATAGCTCACAACAGTAACAAACTAAAATTTTCCCAGATGATTGTGAAATACTCTAGGCAGCTAACTCCATTTGAAATGAACACAAGTTAGATACCTGTACACAAGTAACATGCTGCTAACCTGGATCTTCTATTTTACAGATGTCTTCCTCTTTTTAAGCCATTTAATGACACTAAAAGTCAAGACTTTGATTTTATAAAAACGACTCCTTTCTCTTTATTGTTCTCATTACTGCTGTAATTGCTGGAAGGGTGCATGGCTTACCAAAGGGTGGCTGCACATTATAGCTGTCACAACTGTGATGACCCACTAGACAGATTTATAAAATTTGTATCAGTGCAGATATCCCAGCCTGCAGGAAATGTTCCTATGTATCAGTACAGAAGCAAGGCCAGAATCAAAAGAAATGATGACTTTGGTTCAGAAACTTCCACTGGCTTTGAGGTCAACAAATTTTAAAACACTATCAAGAGGACTTCAGGACTTGCCTTCTGAAATGACCTATATTGTCTGTCACTGCGTTGTCTCTAAAAATAGGTATTAGAAATTCTTTAAAGTGGTACTCAGTGTGGTTTGTGGAATGACTAGTTAGTACAGGCATTAATGTTTGTGTTAGCTGGCTGTTAGAAAACAGCTTCTGAGTAGCTGCTGGCTCATTGCAATTGTAATTTTTCAACAGTCAAACACTGAGGTAAGTGACAGCAGCCCTAGTCATGGAATAAAGGACTATTTTTTTTGCATAAATATGTTGAAATCTAATGGAGAAAAATTTTAATTTATTGAGAAGTTGAATTACAAGCTTCCTTGCTCAGGTTCTATTTATCTTGACATTAAGCCTGATAATAAACTGGCAATTCTGAAAATGAAGTGCCTACGTATATTCTGAGTGGAGTGACAGCCAATGGGGCACCAAAATGAAGAGGCAATAAGAATCATAACAGCATAATGTAAATAAGCTCTGTTACCTGTTTTCCATTTTGAAAGCAACAGTTTCTGTATGTTTCTATATATCATATTTAAATTGCACAGTATACCAGCCTGAGCGCGCTTGCTGCAGTTTAGGTGAAAACTGACACAGTTCTTACTTCTGTTGAAAAATAACATCAAGAAATACGTGTAAACAGACTTGAACAATATCTGAGTTGGGTGAAGTTTTTTTCATCTGCTTCAGTGCAAACTCTTTAACAGCGAGCCTTGGTTAATGCTACTTAAAGTAATAATTTCTGCTAAAAGGAAAGGTAAAAAAGTGACACTGTGTGATTGTTTGGTTAATCGGTACAATTGACAGTTTGACAAATGTCCCTTGTCAAATGAGGCTGCAACATGTATTCTTCGAGCTCTTCACAATTCATGGCAATTTATTTCTGCTAACCCCCATAACCCCTCCCACACCTCTCACACCCCAAATGTGTAATAACAATGTAGTTTTCCTCCTACATGGTAATAACTAGTTATCTCCTCAGGTGAGCACGTACACAGCTACTGTGACACACACACACACAAAAAAAAAAAGTAGTCTTTCTCTCTAAACAAAACAGAGAATTCCCTGTAGGCAACAGTCCAAATAGCCACCTGCTTATCTTTTAGTCAGTCAACCTACTGCTTCAATTGTTTGTAGAAAACATAATCAACTACACGTTTTCACATTACATCTAATAAAAATGTAAATCTAAAAAGTAAACTGTAACTAAAATGGTAACTTGGAGCTGTGGGCAAGGGAGTGGCATTATGGCCTGTGAAACATGAAAATGTTATTATAAATATAGTTTTTGTTCCATTCTGACCAGCCTCTATGCTCTGACACTGATAACCTTTACCTTGGCAAGCTCAGATATGATTTTTACTAAAGCAGAAATTTATTTGGCTGTTTGTTTCACAATAAAATTTATTACATGAAATATAGAAGACAAAACCAAACTGACATAAAATTCTGATAACTTCAGAAGTTCAGGTTCCAGTCTCAGCTGAAAAGCATAACTTTGTTTCCAACTGATTTTACATAGTTATCTCTGGAAGGAAGACAGGATTTCTGTGAATTGTTGACCTGATTTTATTGATCAATACTGGGGAAATGATACAAAATTGTATTTTTTTCACAGTTTGCCCTCTATTCTTTAAAAACTTTCACTCAGAATAAAGTCCAGATTAGCAGTAATTTTAATATAAATGCAGAGAGATGGAGAGGGCAAGGGTAGAAAGGGGAGCAGGGAGAGAGAGGTGTTGCCATAGCACAGACTTTCAGTAAGCATTCATTTTGAAAGATGGGGTTATTCTATTATAAGGATCAGTAGGGACTGGCAAATGATTCCAAATAGTACTGAATATCTTTAAATTAGATTAACCCAGAGTAAATAATTGGCTTCTTTTGTAACTTCTCAGAAAAAAAAAGGTGCTTGTATACTTAGTAGAAAAGTGATAATGTTTGGAAGGATGTGTTTCACTCATAACTTAGGTAAGAAAGTCCTAACACATTTTTTTTACAAAATAAAGTGCTTTCATAGAAAGTACCATTAAGTGCTGAAAAAAGGATTACATTATGGAAAGACTCACAGACAAACCAGTGGAAGACCGTGGTCCCTTCAGAGCTTCATCAGTCCGCCTCTGAATCCTGCTGAAGTTGACAGTAATGTACAATACAGCTGAGTCCTCACAAGGAAGCAACATACGTGCTTCCCTAACAAGTTATGTATGTAAATAAGGCTTCTATAGGAAAGTCAAATACTGGGGTAGAGAAGGTTGGACAGAGAACACAATATAAAGAAACTTCTATCAGATATGATCTCCATTAAAAAAAAAAAAGGTAGAAAAGATGCTGACTCTAGGAGAGAATTAAGTGAAAACAAAATGCTGACATTCAGTTCTTCATGGAAGACAATTTTGGTTCTCTATTTTAATTCTTAAAGTCAATCCCTTAAATGCTTTCTGTATTTAGTGACATTTAGCATTGCAAGAATTTATGGCCAGTACTGCAAAACTAGGATTCTTGAGTGCCTTTATACTAGTAATTCCACTGTTGTTAAAAGAACTGCTCATGTCCATGAACCTATATGGATTTTGAGCAAGTATTAAGGGACTTTTAAGAGATTTATGAAATGTTTCTTGTTTACCACAATGACGTATTAGAATTAATTATGTTTAAAGATGATATGATTAGTTTTTGAGAAATCTGTGAAATTCATGTATGACATCCACTAAATGTTCATGAACAAATTATTTTCCAGCAAAGGTTTTGCAAAAAGTGATGGGGGGACTATTTTCAAGTAATCCAACAGGGACATATTGTTTTCATTTAAATTCTAGGGAAGAAATAGATATTCAGAAAATTGAGGCTATTTCACAGAAACAGGCTGCAACAGTCTAACTGGAAGGGAAAAAGCCATCAGAACAGAGCCCTTTGTTTCTTTTCCTTTTTGTGGCTTTCTTTTGCTTTTGCTTTGTGTAGGGTTTTTTTCCATGTCAACTTACATAAGTACCGAAGACTAAAAAAAAAAAAAAACTACTAGGTCTAGAGCACAAGTAATTTATAACAATCAAGGTCTCTAGATACACAGAAAATGAAGAATTCTTCTAGGAAAGAATTTACAGTGTAAAAAGGTAACATTAGTGTCACAGAAAGATTAGATAGTTAACAGCTTTTAGCAGCAAAAGGCTACCTTTATAAAGTTCTTCTCAGTTTCATTAATCTAGTCCGTGACAGAGAGGACTTTGAGCAGCAAGGGAGCTGTATGAAGAATATGTAGACTATTACAGTTCTGCCATTACTGCTGATGCACTGTTGGGTTATCTCGCCATGTCTCTTTCATCTTTTTATGATCTCTATATGCCCCATAGCTATTGCTACATTATATTTAATCATCTTTAACAGCTTGAATGTCAAAAAGTTAAATAGTTTTAACTTTTTTTTTTTTACTGTAACAATGTGCAACTTAACAGTACCTGTGCTGAGCTCGTTAAGAGCTATTGACAGACTTTGTGCCATCCTGTGCCAATGTCTTCACCATTTTTATTATCATGTGATGCATTTATGCACTATGGAAGCTGGTTATTATCACAGCCATGATCTTCCTTTGATATTCTTCTGCCATCTAATTTACCTCTCCCTAATTGCTTAGGTCTTAGTTACAGTTTTTCCATATGCTGTCCACAGCTGAAGACAGAACAAATAATAATATAATCCTTTTTCTGTAAAGTTGGCATCGCAGATTTTTTCAGAATAATTGTTCTATTCTTATATGTGTGTTAAAACCTTAACTCAGGATTTGTTGTCCAAATATTCCAGTTTCAGGCCCATCTATGTCTGTTAATTTCAATATCAAGTATAAATCATGATGACTGACAATCAAGAAAGATGAGTTAAAATAGTAATAGATGTTGCTAGGTTGACAAAAGGAATAGAAAATATATAAGAAGGGTCTAACAGAAGGCAACTAGATTCACAAAGCATAGGAGGGATTAAAGATAAGACAACTCTTTTAAGTTAAGGACATCTATAAGGAGTTTCTTTCTGTGAGGCAATAGTTTAACCTAATGATGAGTAAATTGTAAATCCTTCTATAATTACCTTCCAGGAGTAAGAAACCTAGGAAGTTTAAGCTTAAAAATAAGTACGTTTCTGAAATAATTGTTTTGCATGGTTGCAAGCAGGAATGGGGGCTGGATCTGGTGATTCTGATTCCTGTGAAATTTCTGTTGCTTCTGAATTTTTTTTCTGCCTTTCCCAATAACATGGAAGAAAAACCTTGCTTCTTTTCCATGGTAAACCAAAGATACTTAAACTTTTCCAGTTTAACAGATTAGTCTCCTTGACTGCTTCCATCAATATACTCCTAAATTTTTTCAGGTTCATGTAATACACTCTGAAAGTGTCTTTGTGACCTTTCCAACAATAAAATATTTTCATATCTAATTGTGCAGTCAGTTGGCCTCAGAAGCATTGGGCAACACAAGATTTGCTGTATTGGTTGGGCAGGTGGTGAGACCACTGTTGTACTAACTCTGGTATTGCTCCTCTGACATACATGCCCAACACTGGATGTTTCAACTCTCCCATTGCTTGATGTCCATTTTATTTCTAAACGGAAAAAAAGTGCAGTGGTAGAAATCTGCAGCTGTTGGATGAGCTATCAATGGTAGAAGGCCTGAAACTTCTCAATGATGAGTTCGTAACTTAGAACATTTATAGCTGTGAAAGTGGGTGAATCCCATAAAACTGCTATTAATAACTCCACACCTGGACTGCTGCTTCCAGTTCTGGCCTCTCCGGTAAAAAGAGCCATACTAGTTAGAATCCAGTGAAGACCTACTAAAATAATTAAGGAACTGGAATATCTGTCCTATGAGGAAGGGCTGAGAGAATTAGGACTGTTCATCATGGAGAAGGCTCAGGGGAATCTTATCAGTGTATATAAATACCAGAAAAGGTATTTATATAGCCAGACTCTTTTCAATGGTTCTCAAAGAGGGTCACAGGGTCAGAGGCAATGGGCACAGACTGAAACACAAAAGGATCTGCCTGAACTTCAAGAAACACTTTTTATTTTAATTATGACAGAGCACTGGCACTGGGTTGAGAGGCTGTAGAGTCTCCATCCTTGGAGATACTACAAAAATATCTAGATATGGTCCTGGACAACTGGTTCTGGGATTTGGACCAGATGACCTCCAGAAGTCCCTCACAGACTCAACCATTCTGTGATTCTATGAACAAAGGGTCTCATTCAGGTAACAGTGTTTTCAGGAAGTGAAATAATTACTATTCTGGAAAAGAGAAATGATAAATCACTATCTGCACTATCATTTGACTGGAATTTTTCAATCTTTAATCCATTCTCATTTACCAGTTACCACTTTTTTTTACTTCTATTATATAGTATACTTAAGTATAAGTTCTAAGTAAATCCACTACATTTTTAAAGAAAAAAATCAAGAGACAAGTTAATGTTTTAAGATTTACAGTTTATTGTCTATTTTGTGGTAACTGTCCAGGTTTTTTACACCAAGATTCAAATTAATTAAAAGAGTGCTTCATGGAAAGAAGTATTTAATTTTACTATTCTTATTGAAATATTCTTTGTCTTTTGAGTCTGAATTTTAGAGGATATTTTTACCTCCAGATTTTCTCAGGAACAGGCAAAGACCTTTACCTGCCTAAAATCTACTCCCTCTGAAGGCCTGAGCTTAAACTTTTCCTCCTGTGCATTTATGAAAGACATTTTAATTTTCTAAATCAGGTGCAACTGGGTTTTTCATCTCATGCTTAGACTGAGTTTCATGATAAGATTAAAAGAAATATTCTCAATGGAAGCAAATCATTATACTGCCATTGAAGGAAAGAATAGATCCTAGACATCATCTGAATATATCAATACAGAATTGATCCTTATACTTTCAGTCTGTCTCCAGAGCAAATAGTAATAATATTCTCTATAAATACTTACAGATAGCTACTTCTGCTTGCTTAAATTAAATCAAAATGAGTACAGCATTCTCTTACTCATTAGAGAGTTTCCAGAAGTTTTCCAGGCAATTTAATTTCTAAACAGACATAATCTATCTGTACATTTTCCTATCTAGTTCCAGAAATCATCAGAGTTTCACTTCACGGTGTTTAGATGTTTTGATTGATAAATTGTTTGTTTGGCTAGTACCTGTCTTTGCAATAGTTTTTTCACAGCTACAGCTGATTATGTGAGCAGGCACTTCCATTAAAAAATATACCTATGCCAGCAAAAGATATGTGTCTATTGATGGCTTCTTTAGTTTAAAAATTATGCTTTTGTCTCAAGCTTAAAAAAATAAATGCTACCCTACTGGGCACGGTAAACATATAACATAATGTAATATCAAAAATGTTTTTAACTGTGTGCATTTAATGATTGTCCTTAGGATTGGGATGCTGTTTAAACATAGACTGTGGCCAAAGAGAATCTAGCTTATTTTTTGTTTTCTATTCTCCTCTCTCAAATATGTATTTTTTTTTTCTCTAAATGTCTACTTGAGGTTCCAAATATCCACCACTTTGCTGACAACTTCTTGTTGATAACATGTTCAGTACAGGGAAACCCATTATTTCTGAAATGAACTGTTGGTAAAAGGGACAGTCTTTCTCAAGGATTTGGTTTCATTATTAAGCAAAAGGACTTTGCACAAAGTACCCATCTATGTCAGCTTAATGAATTTTGAATTAAAAGAAAAATTCCTTAGAAATAATTATGACTAGATTATCAGTTGATCCTATTATGACTAGTACAATTAAGATATATTCATAATTAAGTTGTCTGGATATAGACAATGAATTGTTGCTAGTGACATTAGAGATGATGGGTGAAAAAAAACCCACTTTTCTGATAATGAAGGTATTGTGAGATCCCATAGCTACTGCAGAGTAATGACACTATTGCTCTTTTGCCTTTTAACAATATAAATGGGAGGGGTTGTCCCAAAATACCCAGTTACTATTATCTACCTACATTTTCATCATTACTTGACAGATCTTGCACTACTTGAAATGTGTTCCATCCTCTGGAGTATATGATCTAGTGCTGATTAAGGGTAATATATTGATCTTGGAGGGCTGGGTTTAGTGACATTGCTTTGTACACTAAACTTTCAACTGATTTTAAACAGAATGATTTCCAAAGTAATTGAAAGATGGTTTGTTAATGAATTCCTGGGAATTGTAGATTTCTTTTTTTTTATTATTTTTTTTATTTATTTATCTGAAAAGTGCAATCTGAAGCAGTGTAGAACTGGTCTTGACAGTATATGTATTCACTCAACAATGCTTCTTTAGACCACATTTCTGGGAACTCAGATTATCAGCCAACAGACAACATTTTAAACTGAACTAAAATACTTTTCTTGAACTGCAGGCAGAGGACATAGAGATATCTAAGAAGAAGCAGGGAGTGAATAGCACTAAAGAAATTACATGGAGTAGATTTCCAGTAGAAGAAGAATACAATTCTCTGTGATGTATGTAGAAACATTTTAATTGTTCTGCTGACTTATGCTTTTTAACAGAAATACAATTGTAGATAGACATGTACAATTATATAAATGAATCCTCCTCATGCAGTTACCATTTGATAACAGCTTGATGAAGACTGGGTTTATAGAATGCTAAAAATAGTCTGCTATAGCAAATCAAACTTTGGAAGAAGTTTGACTGGACCAAACTCAGTCTGCCCATAAAACTTTCAATTTGGAATAATTCCAAAGTAATTTGTAAAATCTGAAGACTTTTAAGCATGAAGTTACTGAAATACGTAGCTAAAGAACTTTTCTTCTTGAGTCGTGCAGTTGTATCATGCCAATAACATTAAAAGAACAAATATTATATAATTTATAATTGTTATTTTGTTTATATGTAAGGATCTGATGATAGTATTGAAGCTACATAAGTACAGAATTCTGCATAAAATGCATACCGTGAATTCTTACGCTGCAGCTTCCAGTCTGTCATTGCATGCATTGCTCATATTTCCTTGCCATATTCAAGGTGACAATTCAGCAAATTTCAAAACCGTGATTCTCCAAAAGTTAATTCTTTCCTTATTCTTAGACCATTAACCACAGTGAATGCTATTCCTAGTCTTCATTGTCCAATGCAAAGGAAAAGCAAGGGCCATGATTCATTCACAGATGCAGGAAGTAATAATGAGAACATTTGTTTAAAGATTGAAATAAGTCATATGCTTATCCATATTTATGGTGACAGAAGATAAAGGCTTTATATTTATAACCAAGGTCAAACATGCATGTTTGGAGAGCACACACAGAGATTATCCTGGGTACTGAAGAAATTATTGAACATATTATAAACCTGAGGCCTATGAATGTTAAAAAATTGTCTACAGTACTTTACAGAGATTTTAAAATTCCTATCCTTTAAGCATGATAAACATGGGAACATGAACAGAATTATACTTCTCTATAGGCTTCCATTGATAGAAAGATGAGATACCAATCACTATGTACATGATACTCATACAGATCCCAGCCACAGAATTACTGGCTAGAGCCTAACATTTCATAGACAGAAAAGCCTTGAAAAAGATAAAGCAAGCAAAACAATTACATTAACTTTTTCGCACTACTTCACACTGTCAACACTGAATATAGAGAGCTTGTTTTGTTCCATGGGAGTTGCTCCCTTCCCCATCACTGACAAATTCTGATTGATAAGGCAGCATCATACATCTTTGGGCTCTGGAACATTTTGCCAGTCCTCCATGGGTTTTTAGTCAAATTTGGTGGCTAATCAGTTTGATCTTTCATACTTTGGCCTTTAACTTTTTCTCTGAAGATAGTGTTGGATGACAGTCTTGTATAACATGCATCTGACTAGTAAAAGAATATCTTAGAAGTTTTTCAAGAGCATTAAAATAGCATAGAATCCGATTCATCTAAACATGATCAATGCACTCCTGTACTATGAAATGTCATTTCAGCAGCCATTCAGATGAATCTTTGAGCTTCATTGGAATTTATCTCTAAGTATGTGTAAGAATATGAATAATAAATCACAAGGAAGTTTTACTAAATATAACAGCTGTCAGCTAAAATGTGTGGTTAATAGCACGCAGTGGATTCCTGGTGTGGAAATGCAAGACAAGTTAAAAAAAAACAAACAACCACCTAGTAAATGACTAAGAGTTGATATACCATCTTATATTCTTACTTATTCCATGTGGGGTTTTTTTAGATTTTTCTTTTTCCTGAAGCAAAATAGCTACAAATGTCGAAGCTATTACTGCTTTTTCCTGTATGAACATGGGTGCAAAGTGTTAAAGGTGCTAAATTCCTAGGTAGGCATATAACTTGACCTCTGAGAATTCAATGTCTCCAGTATCTCTAGGATTTGGGCCATCATTGGTATAACAATAACAACAAAGTTATTGAAAAATTTTCTGCTTATGAAGGATAGCTTGAAGGCAGAATCATATTCTTATAGAGCATGGTGTTGGTAAGGAATATAAGCAGAATGACCATAACTTCACTTGCTATGTTGCTGGCAAGCTGTAACATTCCCCTAACTTTCTAATGCAGTACTTTTATATTCCTCTGCTTGTGCCTGTTGTTCTCTACTCACTTGCAAAACGTGGTCTGCTTCATGAGTTGCTGAAGGACTAAGGGACAAGGAGCGTGCCCTTTTGTTCATAATATGTCATTGCCATTCGGTATTGAGAGATGTTAATTATTCTGAAATTTTTGCCTGGTCTTTACTTACCCTACTTCAATTAATTTCCATGGAAGCCACTAGGAGTGCTGGTGAGTATAAACTGAGCAAGAACCTCTCAGCCGTAATGGTTTGAAAAGAGTATAGTACATTTATTCTTCGCTTCAGCACTTCAGAATTTAACATCAAGAAGCTGTTTGTCTGTATAGTGACAGGTGTTGACTAGTGACTTGGAAAGACTTTGCCAGGAAACTCATGGATATGACGTTGACAACTGGGATTAATGTGGTTTGCAATGTCTGAGTTTTCACACTGCTTTTGAACTCTTAGAGCTTTAATAAAGTTTCTTTATCTACATTTCTGGAATATTGTTTAGAGCTTGTTCAGCTATAAACCTTTTATACCTATGTAACGCATATATTATATATATTAATAGCATCGCTCTTGTTTTTCATAGATACATAAAAACAACACAAAATAGTATATTTTATTATCACATTGCATATTTTTCACCTTATCATTTCCAGGTTGTGTTTGATATAATCTTTAGACCACACACAAAATGAGCTTCAGGCAGCAGTCTGAAAAAATTGAGCTTTCACATCAGACATAATGGGGAATGTATATGCATTTCTGAAATCAGCCCATCCCATTGAAGAACAGGCCATATGTTACATACTTAAATTGATATCTAATAGATCCTTATAAGGCAAGGCTGCTGCTGTTCTGGCTCATGTTTATGTTTATCTACTTAGGTGTGCTTTCAGGTTCTGACATCTTTCCAAAAGAAAGAGCAATTCTTTTTTAAGGGAAGGAAAAGCCTTTCCCACATGTATTAGTTTTTGCGGGTACATAAAGGAGATAAAATCTTGGCCCTGGCTCTTAATGTGAGTCTGTAGAACAACAGAGGGCCCTACTGGCCCTAAGATATGTTGACCCAGTAATTCATTTCATCATGGATTATTTAATTTGTTTCCATGTGTGCCATAACTATGTGATCATGTCATCATACCCTCATGATCATGAGGGTATTCCATGCCCTCATATGGGATCAGGATGTTGATTTTTTTTTTTTTTTTTTTTAAATTCCCTGTCAGGTAGAGAAAAAGAAATTCTGGTAAAAGCATCCAGCAGCTGGGGATGAAGTAGACTTGGAACACTCACATTCCTTAGGCTACCTGATAGCAAACAAGAATGAAATTCAGAGAAGCATTCAAAAGGTACGTAATATACAAATCTGATTATCTGTGTTAATTTAGTAGATAGTGAACATCTTTTAGCACTGTGTGAAGTGAGAGCTCATGGCCGTGAGCACTTCTAGTTCTAAACTCTCATTTGAGGTATTGCCATAGCCACTGAAAAATATAATAATTTACATGTTTTCTTTCAAAGGGAGTGTCATGATTTAGAGGTATTATATTGGCAAGTGCCAACAGAATGCTAAAATAACTCTCAGCTCTTTTCTTAAGCCATACTGGTTCTTAAATGTGAGCTGTGAGCAATTTCTGGTGGTAGTATTTGTTGGAGACCATCAGATGTATAGGTGCTGTGTATTTGGCAATATACATCAGGAAGGCTCAGGCTGGGAATTGGAGGTCCTGGTAATATAAATCATTATATAAAATCTCCACTTTCTAAGAAATTATTGACAGTAGCTTATTGTCAGCTTTAAATATTTAATCTAATACAATCATGAGCCAAAGCAAGTCATATGTTTAAGTGCTACTTTGGGGAAATTGTTGCAGTGTTTATGGATGAAGAAACAGTGGGACTCTAAACTGTTTTACAGGATTTTTGAAATTAAATTTGGATACTAAGTATCTTTCTAGATTCAGATTTTTGGGAACTTAATTCTTTACAAACCCATCAGTTCTCTACAAGAAATTGCAATGTCTGATGACATGACGAAGAGAATAAAAAAGTGCTTATTATGCTTTACAAGTATTGCAAAGATTTCTAATCATCTACTTGGTATATCTGCCTGACAATGCAGACTTAAATTTGGAAGACTGTTTAAATAAATAGAGACAGAATTAGGCATATTAAGGAACACAGTGGGAAGTGTTGAGTTAAAGAATGGTCCAACTTGGTTCTACTCAAGCTAGCAAAATAAGATTTTGCAGATTCTGTAAGAGAAAGTATAGTAGAATAATCTAAACCTCAGCTAAACCATTCAATAACTGTTCAGGCACTTATGACTTTAAAAAAGCTATTAAATTCTTCAGGCTTGAACCTAGGGGTGTTGAACTACTGACAATCTTAAAGCTTGCAGAGGTGAAAGGCTGCCTAGTTTGCCAATAATTACAGTAGATTCATCCACTCCCACTGAGTGTTTGACTTGGCTTCTTAGCTTGTGTCTGATAGGTAGCAGCTGGGTCTCTGGCAAGTCTCATATTCCAGCTGGGAAGGAGCAAACAAACACCAGGCTCACTAGGAAGCAGAAGCTCACAGCCTCTGCTATCTCTCGGCAGAGAGTATTCCCTGCAGCCAGATGGTTTAACATAACAGTGCAGTCAGGCATCAGTGGCAGGTTGGAAGCAGTAGTGGTATTGACTGACTTTCTGCTGAGATTGTGGTCTGCTTGGATGAATTGTCCTTTAAGTGTGTTTTGTTTTCTTGATGGTTTTATGCTAAGTATTCAGCAGTGGAATGCATTAGAATAGGAAGTGTGCTTAACTGTGCTGGTACTTTTCCTATGCCACCAGGAAATAAGTTCCAGGAAAATCATCTTTTAAATTGCTACATTGCAGCTAAAATGGGTGTGAGCGTTGCATGTGCTTATTCTCCTCACGCTGTCTCTGACTGCCGTCTGAGAATGGTGCATAGCAGTAGTGATGCTCTACTGCTCCTTGCAGCTTGGTTTCAGGGGGGAAGTGGTCAAACAGCATTGCTACTTTACAGAGGTAAGGTAAGTTAAGGTAAGAGACAACATAAAGGAACATTCCTATTCTAATGATGGAACATTAACAAATAAGGGTTAATGTGTAACTGAGAAGAATAGGTATTTGCTGTTCAGCATCTATTTCTGACCTACTTAGATCTTTGGGATGGACTTTAATGCAATGCCTGGTTTAAAGAAAATTTTTCTCAAGATTCTTTAAAAAATTAAACCTGTCTTTAATACGGCTTAGTGAATGATGGAAAGATAGGAGGACTAAAGAGAAGTGAGAACTGGGGTTCTGTAGCTCTGCTACTGTGAAACAAAATACATTAAATGCAACCTAAAATCACAATGCAATTAAAAATTCAGAATGATACCAACATACAATTTTTGAACCAAACTTAGTAGTGGGGGAGGGGGGGAAGTGTGTACTTGAAGCATTTAGGAGAATTGTATTTCCCTTATCTGCTTTTGATGTAGGACCCAGGCGTATCTGCAACCTACATATTTCTGGAATGTAATACCTGACCAAATATTAGGGCAGTCATAATAAGGAAATGTGAAAGGGGCTTATTCACTGACTTAGAAATCACAGATTCATAGAACCAATAAGGTTGAAAAAGATCTGTAAGATCACTGAGTCTAACTGTTAACCTAACACTTCCATCTTCAAACTAAACTATGTTCCCAAGCGCTACATCTACACATCCTTTAAATACCTTCAGATATGGTGAGTCCACCACTTCCCTGGGCAGCCTGTTTCAATGCTTGACAACCCTTTTGGTGAAGAAATTGCTCCTAATACCCTATCAAAACCTGTCCTGGATTAACCTGAGGTAATTTCTCTTGTCCTATTGCTTGTTACCTGGGCAAAGAGACTGACCCCTACCTTGCTACGACTTCCTTTCAAGTAGTTAAAGAGAGCAATAAGGTCTCTCTTCACCCACATTTCTCTGGGCTAAATAACTGCAGGTCCCACAGCCAGTCTTGGGCTTACTCTAGGCATTTCA
Source organism: Sclerurus mexicanus (assembly GCA_013396755.1). Classification (NCBI taxonomy): domain Eukaryota; kingdom Metazoa; phylum Chordata; class Aves; order Passeriformes; family Furnariidae; genus Sclerurus; species Sclerurus mexicanus. Next base: position 1,512,525 of record VWZF01001682.1, on the reverse strand, counting down.
CCAGATCCATTGCTTTTTTCTGTACATGCTCCAGCACTTCAATATCTTTCCTATAGTAAGGGCCCCAAAGCTGAACACAGGATTCATAGTGTTCTCATGTTCAGGGGCTGTTGACCACGTGCTTTTCCTCTGGGCCACTTCCCAGCCACTCATCTGGCCTTCTTAAACATCTTACAGTTGGCCTTGGCCCACCAATCCAACCTGTCCAGGTCCCTCTGCAGAGCCTTCATACCCTCCAGCAGTTCAACACTCCTGTTTAAGTTGGTATCATCTGCAAACTGACTGAGGGTGCACTTGGTCCCTTCATCCAGATTATCAATAAAGACATTAAACAAGTCTGGCCCCAGTACTGAGCCGTGGAGAACTCCTCTAGTGACTGGCTAGCAGCTGGATGTAATTACATTCACTACCTTTCTCTGGGCCCAGCCCAGAGAACAGTGCACCTGTCCAAGCCATGAACATCTATTTTCTCCAGGAGAATGCTGAGGCATGAAGGAAACTGAGAAAAGGCCCATCTTTTTCATAAAGAATTCTACTTTGCAGAACTTGTAGGTAGTATGCTTCCATAGGTAGCTTACACTAATGTATAGTAGAAATAAAGCAGGGATAAACTATGATTCAGAAACTGATAATCTGCATTCAGTGCAGATCTGTTGAACACAGATGCATGCAGCAAGACTGTTGTGGTGACTAAGTCACCCAGTACTCTCAGAATAAGGACATCAAAACACCTGAGCTGGATACTAGTTGCACTGAAAAAAAAAAATTATTCCAAATTCTATGATGACAGACAAGGAGAAAATATTTTGTGCCTGAACAAATGCTTCCCTAGGAACTGAATTCACTTCTGCTGTGTCCTATGTGTCCTACATAACTTCAAATACATACAAGAATTTGTTCAGTCTGGGGGTGTAAGAAAGCAATTATTTTATTTTAGTTCTGAAAAAACTTAACACTTTCTATTATTTTTTATTATGAATACCTAAGTGCTACACTGATACTAAAAAAAAATAAAATTTTATCTTTCATCAAATATAGTGACCAGATGTATTCCTTAAATCTAACTTCAGTGTTCTCAGGAAGGAAGTACCTAATCCAGTAGTAATACATAAAAAAACCACTGTATAATACAGAAGAAGGTAGAGAAATTGGGAAGAAAAAATGAAAGCAAAGGAAGATAGATTCTGCTAGACAGAAATAATATATGAGGTCAGGAAGAAAAAAAAAAAGGTAAAGAAATTCAGAGGTAGATAACAGAACAGGAGAATAATTATTCACAATAAAAGAGAATTAGGGTAAAATCTTAATTCCACTGAGGGACTGGCTCAACTCCTAATGCACTGATGCCATTTTTGGATAACACAGAGATGACAGACTGCATGTAAAGAAGGTGAGATTAAGAAGATTTCTTTTTTCCCCTAGGGTATGTTTGTGATATGGAATGTAGCTACACTCACTTATGGCCTAAAGATGTCTTGCCTTGTTTTGTTTGGTTGGGTTTTTTAATTCTAGAGACTGTTGTTAGATGAATCATCTGCTAATAACAGACAATTTATTTTGTGTAACTGGAGCATATTGGCCATTTAAAAAAAATATTTTTTTAAAATATCACTGTCTTCTGTCCTTTAACAAAAACTGAGGAATTTTGAGTTCATTCTCTATTTGTGGGGGTTTTATAATTGTATATGGAATAGGAAGAAGGTCTTAAATCAGTCTAATGCTATCTTGAAATTGTCTGACATCTTTAAAAGTATAACTCTGAGGAACCAAGACAGACTATATGAAAAAACCTGTATGAAGTTCAGAACAATCATAAATGATCATGATTTAATGCACCACATCAAAACCAGATAACCACTAAAATCTATAATTCACTGCAATAGTATCATAGTCAAGCCTGAAAAAAAGTAATCATGTTTATACTTGGATAGTTCAGATAAGTAATTTATTGGTTCTAAAAAATAATGTACTGTAAAAATACTCACAGGGCTCTAGACTCTGGCAACAATAAAAAGCTGTATTATGTATACAGGCCCATGCACTGAAAGTGCCCTTCAAGTAGCCTCCATGAATGTATTAAGGATAAACAATATCCCAATATGCTAAGCAATCTTACTTGCCATAAACTTTTAATGTGCTTTTTTAGTAAAAATACCATTGAAAATTATCCTTTATCAGTACTCTCAGCTAGATCACTTTGTCCTCCCTGGCCAATAGAGGTTACAAATAATCTCTTAAAGTTTTATGCTCATAAAGGAAAGTTCATCTTTTCTCCTAAAATACCTGTAAACATTTATTGATCACATTTATAATTTGTAGGATGCTTGCAGAATTTTATTAATAATAAATGATCAGAAGTTAAGTTCAAAACAAAAAGAAGCTAAGCTCTTATATCTCATGCCATTCTGCAACAGGGACAATTTATCTTCATTTAGCTTATCTAAGTAATAGGCAAAAATGGCACAATGGATAGAATATGGACAACAGCTTTTGTTCTGCGAATGGGAAACTGATGTAAGACCCAGGAAATAAAAATGGGAAATAGGAAATAAAAAATGTTGTTTATGGAATGTAAGAAAACATAAGAAAAACAAGTAAGAGAAGAAGAGTGTTTCAGGAAATGAAATAAATTTCAATGAGAAAATAACATTTCTGTGTTACTATGCCTGCATACCCTTATGACAAGAGAAGCCTTAAAGATGATTTCTGCTTGATTGTCCACCTGAAATCAAAATGGTCTCTTGTTGTAAGAGTGCTTGAAACATTTAATAAAAGTTGGGAGTTCTAGCCATAAAATCCTGATTCATGTTACATTTGAAAACTGACATAGTTTATTCCATATTTGATTTGTCTAATATAATTTTCATATTATGTTCCTTAGTGTGCTCTGTAAGCAAATTTGATTGTCATTTGACTATTTGTCACTAGATTTCGCTCTTTGTTCAGTAAAGGATGGAGATTCACAGAATCACAGATTGGAGCAGGTTGAAAGGGTCCACAGTGGGTCATCTGGTTCTTCCTGCTGGTTAAACTGAGTGTATCAGCTTAAAGGTATTGTATTATTTATAAATAATCATAAATCACTGTAGTTAAGGTTAGAGATTCATTGTGTTAGATGTGTTTTGGAAATGAAGATAAATTCTCTAAGGGTTTATAATCTTATCTGAAATAACTCACTGAGAAAAAGTAAGACAGAAGTAGCAAGCCAAGAGGAAAGCATGAAGGCAAGCCAGTTGAGGCACTACTTAATGGAGGAAGTTTTTCTAATATTTGTTTATTTTTCTAAAGAGATAGTATTGACTAAATAAAAATTCTACTCACATTATTAATGGTAAGGAGCTCAATGTCTTAGATATGAGAAAACAGGGCAGGATGATGACACAGCTACCATCTTCAATTAGTGTTCCAGTTATTCTATTTATCTGCCTCTGACAAAAAATGAAAATACCAAAATCTCAAAGTCTTCAAGAGACAAAAAACTGTTTTGCACCTTATTTTATATTAAAATTTTCTCTCTCTAAAAGTCTAGGAACAAATTTCCTCCCTTTCTCTGGCAGAGTGTACATTGGCATACATTTATCTTTCATATTGTCACCAAGACAGTAAGATAGGTCCTAAGCAACAAGTGTTTTATATTCATTGAGTGCTGAAAATAGAAAAAAAGGTTGTTGATGCAAAAAATATATGGTTTCCTTCCCACCTGTAGCAGGATGCTCTGCCTAAGTGGGGGTAAAACATCTCCAACTTCACCCTATTTGCAAAAGTTATCAATGATTAGTAGAGAAGGAGGGTTATACTGTTTTGGTGTCAAAGCATGCTGAGACCAGCCTGCCTGCACAATCCCAAAGCTGAACATTCTGAGGATGTTTCCTGACAGAAACTGGCAAAGTTCCTGATAAAAGAATCAACAAGTGATTGTATTGATAATTTATCTAAAGCTGCCGGCCTAAAAGCTGCTGAGCTGACACAGCCAGTCTAGAAACATACGACTTACTTTGTACTGGAAAAGTCCAGTTCAGCTTTTTAATGGTGAAGACTTCTAACACATCCCTTCTAGGCATGTATATGGGGATTCCTCCCTTGACTAGGGATGACCCTCAAGGTTACTCCTCAGGGCTGAATAAAAGAGATTTGCCCATGATCATCAATCAGTATGGGTGAGTAACATCAATCTTAATAATTATTAAGGGTTTGAAATTATTGATTTAATAAACCATTAGTTATAACTATCTATACTTGGTAGTAAATAATTCTGATAGTTATAGCTACGAGTATAGTGCACTATTAATATATAATTTACATAATATATATGATAATATATAATTAAGGATGGCAACCCAAACATACTTCTATGAATAAAATAAACTGTTTGTTTAAATTGATGATGATGATAATGATTGGACTGAAATACTTTATTCAGAGTTATTTACTACACAGTATGCATATATTTTGTTCTGCAGAACAAAGTCATATAAAGGCTCAATTATGCTTATGTAATCCTTTAGACATTAAACCGTGGCCTAGGATTGGATCCAGCCACACTTAGACTCTTTTCTGAGAAGGTGTTTAGAAAGCAAGGGTGTCCTTTCTGAATATTTTGACTTAACAGTAGACTTACCCTGATAACCATTGTCCAAAGCTTCCGTTCTGTCTGTGACAACATTCCCACCTCTCCCAGATATTGGTCTGGGCATACATCATCATTAACTGTTAGGCAGCAGCCCTATGTGTGTTGCCTTCATGGACCCCCAGCTCAGAACCCTCAGCCGCAGGAGAGTGTGCACAGGCTGATGGAGAAACCCACACATGAAGGATCTAATCCTAAACAGCCAAGAACTCAGAAAAGCCTAATGCTATCAGTTGGTGTAATTGACATAGTACTCATTTCTATTTTACTTCAGACATTTAGCAAGTCATGTCTGACCACTTGTTGTGTCTTTGCAGGGAAAAATCATCAGTCTGCTAAGCAGAGTTGAATATAAAATGTATTATAACTGTTGAAGTGAGATGTAAGAAGAATATGTGCCTGGTGGATCTGTCTGGTGAGTGTCTGTGGGTGACACCTGCCCTGGAAATCAGTCAAAACATGGGAAAGAGTCTGCACAAGTGACCTCCACTGAAATCATCTTCCAAGCAGCTGTTTCTTCACCTATAGCACTGCTGGGTGAAGATGTAAATTAACAGTTGCAAGCTGGTAGCTGATCATCTGACCACTGGAGAGGCTGGTCATGCCATACGAGGTTATAATGCAAAATACTTGAGATTAAGAATTGCTTAATAATGATTCTTTGTTATAAGTATTTTTTTAGTAGGTATATAAAATGTGAACTGGCCTAGATCCAGACATTTCAGGAAATATTCAATTATATTTATATATAAATATAATTCAGATTTTATTTATATTATATTATATAAAATTTAATGTTGATTGGGACATACACAATTAAAACAAAAAGAAATTCTTACAGAGATTCTCAGCAAAATTGTTAAATTCCAAGACCAATAATTTTATAAATTTGAATTACTTAGATTGCTTCCTGGTTTGGCAAGAGGTTTTCCACAGGGCAAACTCCAGGTAAAATTTCTGACAGATAAGTGATATCTTGACTACATCTGCCCACCTCTTCACTCATTAAGTGGTTCTGGTATACTCTTAGAAGACCAAATGTGGTGGTCATGGGAGAGTATTGTCCAAAAGCTCTCAACTACAACTGCTCATTTCTAGTTATCTAGCTCTAGCTCATCTTAGTTATGCACAGGGAGAAAAAAAATGGAGGACAGGTGAACTTTTGACAACTACTTCTCTATAACACATTTGAGGCAGGAATTCAAAAGGTGATACCAACCTAAGTAACAACAGCTAATTGGCTTTAAATGTGGGAAGACTCCAAGGAACTGCTGTGAGGTGATATGACCAACAGGTCCCTTGGAAACTCCTGCCAATCATCTAAGTTTGAAACAATAAATAATGAAAAAAGATAGCTTTGGGTGCTCTGAGATACATCTACAGATGTTCCCCACATCCATGGTGCCAGACACAGAGTGGAAACTTTGCCTAGTGGGAGCATATTTCTGTATGGATCATGTGTGTATGTGTGTGCGTGTGATAAATTAACCACTTCAGCTGTACCATCTTTGAACAGGACTTCTCAGTAAATGGGGTAGTTCTGTTCTTGTGCCTGTCTCATTCCTATATTCCCATCTGACAAAGTCTGAAGTGTCAAAGATTCAGAAAATGCAATGACAATATGAGAGGACATAATTATACTAACTTACTGGTAAGAGTACAAAAAAATAAATAAAGTACAAAAAATAAGAGCAAAATTACTGTAATAGAAGAGATTTTGTCATTCTGCATTCTGATCTTTGGACAAGATAAATTAGTATCACTTTTTGTTTAAAGGCTACAGAAACATTGAAAAAATATTCATTTATTATGGTAAATATGTAACCAGAGGTTTTAAATTAAAAGAAAGGCAGTTTATTCACACCTCAATTAAGTTACAGAAAGTCATTAGTTTGAGTTTGACTGAAACATCTCTGAGAGAGAATTAATGCTACTTTTCCTACTTTTAAAATTGCCATTAAGTCAGAGAAAAACGGCATTTTCCTTTAACGGGTTTATACATACAACTTGCATAATATTGTACAGAGCATCACAAATTAGATTTCTCATAAATGCAAACAAATACATAAGTATCAATAACTTGACATAATATATAATCATAACATACAAACTGTGCTGCAGAGAAAAGGTTTGTGGCAATGTTAGTAATTCTTATTAGAATAAACAATGTAGAAAGTCTGACATGACTCCTAAATGTAGCATAGAAGTGTCTGTATGAGAAAAATATTTTAGTAAATGGAAGAGGCGTTAAATACCAAGGAAATATAAACTTTGCATAAAGAGTTATGATAATAGTGTAGACAGAAAAAGCATCATGTATTTCAAAAGTCATGTGCACTTCTGCCAAAGCAGACATTGAATGTAAACATCAACACAGAGTCTGTACATACCAGTGATAAGAAAGTTCTTTTTTTATTTTTTTTTCTTCCTAGCACTAGGAAAGAAAGAAGGAAAATACTTCTTAAGAAAGAAAGGAAAATACTGATCTTTAAGCACTGCAACATTAAGGGCTAGAACTCCCTGTTTTCCACCCTTTGTGCTTAAAACACATTCAGGACCTCTGTTGTTTTAAGATTTGTGTTTTTGTTTTTAAAGTACTGCTTGCAATTTCCATTGGAATTAAAATAGCTTTGACGAGCTAGGTGAAAGTACCAAATTGTCTGTGATATGCTGGTCTATTCCTTACTTTTTAGTTTCACTATTCTGGCAATAAGCTCCTGCACTTCTCCAGCTGACGTGGTCTTAAAGAATTAATATTGTGTGAGTACACACAATAGGGTGACACAGTAAGGCTGGTTTTCATCCCTGTCTTTCAGCAACCTTGCTCACGTTGGTCAAAACCTCTACTTCCTGTCCATTTCTTTTGAGGTAATTTTCTAAGACTGTCGTTGCATTTGATCCACAACTTCTGCAATTAGCTGAATACTATGAAGACACCCCTGAGGAGAAAAAACCTTTTACTTGTCAAAATTAAATCAAAATGCCAACTGCTCAATGTCTTTCTAAGATCCAGAAAATATAGTCATCTTAATTAATTTCCCTTCTATGTTACTAAATTATCTGAGTATGAAAGTTCAAAAGGTATTCAGTGAATATATGCCTCTGGTTGCAAAATAATATTATTGTTTTAGTAAAATAACAATGCAAAAATACAGAGACTGTAATATGTTCTCCATAACTACTGAATAATTCAGTAAACAGGATTATGGTAATATTTTTTAAAAAGCTATATAATTCATTTTACACAAGGTGTTATATCCTCTGAATATAATTACACAATTATAAAAATTACAAACATTTCAAAATAATTTGAATGTATTTTCACTGAATAGCTATGTAGACATATAAAGAAATATAAAGACATATAAGAAAAAACCTTTTATGATGATGCCAAAAGAATTATGACAAATTGTCATTTCTTCCACAGTACGTAGTACAATATAAGTAGAATACCAGAATTAAGGGGGTTGCTCAGGAAAAAAATAAGGCTGTAGAAATATAGGCACCAAGTATTGTTATTATATGCACACGTTAAAAAATACTGAGATACCTGAATGTCTTTGGTTTACCTAATATCAAGGTATTCAGAATCCTGCAGAATCCTAATGCACATTCCTATTACACTGACAGTAAAGTTATCAAATGTGAATGTTCTTGCGGCCCAAATGAATATTTCTTGGTTTTCAGTGTGTTCTCCTTGCTAAAAATAAGTGAAAATAAAACAAGACAAATAATTGAGCCACAGCCCCAAGTTGCTCTGCAATGAGAAAGTTTAGGTATAATGTGGGAACACGTTTGGCTGCCTTAGCATTGACTGACAGGGAGTGTGTCTGAAAATGAGCCCATGAACAGCATGAATTACTGCTTCTGTTGTAATGCTGTTCTGCTCAAGATATTCAGGAAAGCCACCATGGGCTACCTGCTGCTATGTGATTTTGTTTTATTTTGGCACATAGAAGTGAGAAGATTTCCATGGGACCAAAAAGAGAGCTGGTAGCTGACTGTGACTGACAGCACAAAACATTGAAACAATAATCCACTGAGATCTTTTATGTAAAAAAAGGAACCCAGAGATATTCAGCCCCCGAGGCTTGTCTTGTAAGAGGCTATTATTATTTGTATTGATTTTAGTATGCAAGTTCTCTTTTTCCTTCTCTCTCCTGGCCCACAGTGCAAACTATAAATAATAAACTAAAGAAATCTTGCCTTGAAACTATCACTACCTTTGCAGCACAGTAATTTGTGCACCTCCAGTTATAAACCCAGAAAAATCATGGGGAAAACAGGCAGCTTGAATGAAGCCCTACCTCCACAACCAAAGAAAATACATTCCAGCATTCTCAGCTACCACCAAGGTCTCCTTATATACAACACACACACAACGCTACTTAAACACAACATGAAAATGTCCTATTTTGATCCTAGTTCTGCTTTGACTGCTGATGCCTTAATTAGATACTTTTCTGTGTCTTCTCATATGTCAGGCAATATATTACTAAATCCCAATATTGCTAAGGCTACTATGCATCTTGGAAATCAAGGCACTTTTCCAGGACACGAGAATTAGCATCAGGAGACATGACATTTGCCCCCTATTTGTCTGCTTCTAATAACATTTGAATATAATTATAGGAATGATGGGAAATTTCGTAGCTTAAATACTGGCTTCATTCAACTCCATTTGAATGTTGTCATTACCTTTAAGGATGTCAGGATTTCACTTTGACAGTATTAGATATCTAATCCATGTGTATTTCACCTTCCTGTATATTTCCTCTTATTCGTTTCTGGTCTTAATGTGTAAAATGATGTCTACCACTACACAGTTGAGAATTTCAGAGTTTTGGGTAGGGTATAATGCATTCCAAACATAGCATGTTCCTAGTAAACGTCTTTTCTGAAATGCAGGGATATGTAATATAGTGCAAAGTTAAGGGTTTGACCCTAATCAGCAGCTAAGTACCCCTCAGCTACTCTCTCACGACCCCGATTTTTAAAGCTGGATGACACATTATATAGCATGGAATGTCTCTTTGGTCAATTTAGCTCAGCTATCCCAGCTCTGTCCCCATCTGACCTTTTCCCCACCACTAACCTACTCTCTGTGAGGACAGAGTGAGAAGAAGGTGATCTTGATGCTGTGCAGTAGCTAAAACACTGGGGTATTATCAATGTTGTTGTAGTCACAATTTAAAATAAAAGGCACGTATGGGCTGCTATGAGTAAAATGAATTCCATCCCAACCAGACCCAGTATGCCTGGCAAGTATTAAACTTCCACGTATAAAAAGCAAAAGTGCAATACATGCATTTATGTAAATCGTGATGGCATTTTAACCAACACAACATCCAGTCTGTCTCAACACAAGATTAAAGAACTTTGTGAATGAAAAGCCTGCACACAGTATATTCCAGTAATCTTACTGGGAAGATCTCTTGTGGAATAATTGTGGAAGACTGATAATAAAATGCAAGTAGGTCTGGCAACAGCAGTGGATTTAGTCTATTTCTGTTTTATGCAGGCTTTTACAGTGTCCTGGTATGTCTTAGAAGCTGATCCTTCACTGTTGCTTGCAAAATGGCAAGAGATGACAGACAGTGGAGATACTAAACATTTCTAGCCCACATAAAAATTCAAGTATTGAATGAAAAAAATTGCATTTCTTAGTGCCAGACTTTCTACTTTTGCTGTCCAGTGAGTACAGATGGGATCTGTTTTTTTGTTTCAGTCAGGAACCCATGATAAATAACATTCAGTGTGAGCATGTGATGAATCCTGGAGATACTGCTGAAAACGTTCAGTAATTTCTCTGACACTTGCGTAGCGTCTTTGTGATATTAGAGATGTGGAAATAAACTGAACAACCAAATAATCAGAAATAGTTTTGAAATGTGCTGGCTAGATGGATCTAGCTGGATGTTACACTAGGGATCAAAGTCATCCTTTTCAGTGTCGTCTTGGTGATGTTATCATTTGGGTGAAATATTGAAGTTGCCACAATAGGGACCTGACTGAAAATGAATGTAGTTTATTCCTTTTTCAGTTCCAGCTGGTTGGTTCATGTCCTTTGCTTTCCTGCTATAATTCAGAAAAACCCTCTGAAGTGTACAATTGCGATTTATTTTACAGTTATTTTCTGTAAAAAACCCACCTGATTGGAGATGTTTTAATCACTTCTATTTCCACAAAACTGAGTTCAGCATCACTGACAGTAAGTCATTTCACTCAGAGACTGTTTTGGAAAATTTTTACAAATCTTTAGGACCATAGAAATGTAAAGATATATTGAGCTACAAGAGACTGATTTAACTGACTGCAGTGTATTTGAAATGTGATGTAGAAAGATTTAATCAACCTGTAGCACTAATAGAGTGCTACATTCTGTCCACTAGAAAGTGGTATAATCTTTCACTGAGTTCCGAAGTGCCAGTTTATGGTTCTTTAGAAGATGCTGTATTGCTGATTGTACATTTCCATCCATTGCAGACACTACAGAAATGAAAACAGCTACTGCAAAGCATGAGACATGTCTCAGATGCCATAGGGCAAATATAATTTCAGGGATAATACAAATGAACTGTTTAAAACAATCCATAATCTGTCAAATATCAAGTGTACATGATGAAATTAAGGAAAACAGATAAGTATATATTCTATACTATTTTGGTCAAAACAGAAATTAAACTATATTTTTTCTTAGAATTTTAATACCAGTTATCAGTGTTTTCTGCTGATATTTTGTTGGAAAGAATGCTGCCTAGGTCAAACTGCTCAAACTTACGGAGATGGACAAATATTTTCTCATGCAGCAGTCAGGTATCTGCACAGGTCTGGACTGCAGTATCATTGTGAGGAACAGAACACATTGAATCTCTTCTATGTTTTGCTATCCTTTCACTCACCACTGCCAGCTCTGGAAAAGTTGCTTTGTAACAGCCTGTCTTTAAAATACTTAACATCCAAATTGTAAGTAAACATCCTTTTGTAGGAACTCTTTTGGAAATCTACATTAACAGCTCTTAGGCAACTAACTTGCAGTTGCTGTACCCTGGTATTATTTATTTTGCATTAGCAACATAACCAACCTCAAGAAATTGTTTCTGAAGCATGTATAGCAAACTGATGTTCAAGGAATACAGGATTTGAGTGCCTATTTTTTGATAATCTGGAGACAAAAGAAAAGTACCCCGAAAGACAGCTAAATGGGAGTTGTGTGCATGACCTCTGAATGCGTGCAATTGCATACTGCCAAAAGTTTGGAAATGATCCATTTGATTCTCTGGAAACATTCCGTGCCTAATGTCACAAGGATACATGTAATGCAGTATGAAAAAAAAAATTAAAAAATCAATAAACAAACAACACTTATCCACTCCCTCTCTCAAAATAAAACAAACCCCAAAACAAAACAAAGAAAACAAACCAACTAGCTAATGAGATCAGAATGAAAATGCTCAAATAGTACCTAAATAGTGCTGAGAATACCTGACTGTTTTCTTGGAGATTGTTTGAGAAGCAGATTGTCTCTCCTAAGGCCTATTTTTTTCTAATCTAGAATGGTTGCTTTGTTTAAGGTTTGTAGAATTCACTGCAGAAGTCACTTTACAATGTATGTACGTTTGTCCAGAAGCTTATAGTTTTATTTCAGGGCATACTGAGATGTACCTCTAAGTTGCTTGAGATGAACAGGTCAGCACAAGTATATCATGCCTAATATGATATACATTCACACCCCTCTGTGCCTAAGTTAATAACCGAATAGCTTAATCAATAGAACATTAATTGAATAACAGGAGAGTATTCATCTCAAAAATCTCTACTTCTAGATAATTTAACCTGAAAGATAGATTACTCCCCTGTGAGGTGTCATCAGACAAAGAAGGAGCTCTAGCTTTCATGTTTGGAAGTGATAAATGTTGTTTGGGGCTGTACTATTCTCACAATCTCTTTGTGGTCATATTTTATTCATTTTTTTTTGCTTTCTTTGTGGAGGAAAGTGCAATGATTTGTACCACTAGATGAAGTCACCTAATTCTCAGAAGGGAGTGGGATTTGACATGAACTTAGAGTGCTTTCTATTGGCTGCCTTGGACTCCTCATTTTGGCTTAATGAATTTTCCATTGAATGCTTAATCAAAATTCTTACTGAATTTTCTGCTGTAGAAGCCAAGATACACTCCAGCACTCTTTCAAATTTATTTCAGAGAGGCAAGGAAACAGACTTGTCTCATCTGATCTGGTCAATGACCCAACATTTAACCAAAGGACTCTCTCAAAAAATAGCTGAGCCAAATCACTTATCAAATTGCTAAAATAATTCTGTTAATGAGTTATTAATTTGGATATTTTCTGTGAAATACACTGACCAGTTGTCTTGATGAAGTGCATAGCTGTCAACTAAAAAATACAATGCAGGCTTTTGGCAATGAATTCAAAATAGAATGTCAGAGGAGGGAAATTATTCACATTCTATTTAGCGCTTAATACATGTGGAAGGAACTTGGCCATTCCATGGACATGTCACAACTGGAAGGGGATGATACAAAATCCATTCTATAGCTTACTTGTCATACGTTGTTGATTCTGCTCTAGCTCAGTGCTGATATCAAGGAGAAGATGCATGAAGTAACTTTTACGTGTGTACATTCTCTGTAGAGAGCTGATTCCAGATATATGAGTAGTGCTGTACTGCTGCTGTATTTTTGAAGTAGCAATATGCTAGGTCACTCTTCTGATTAGCTGGGTTCCTGTACCAGAGTGTGTGGCATATTATGTATCTCATTCTGTTATTTCAGATGACAAAGCCTGATTTAATTGTAAGTACCACTGGGATTTATGGGGAAGTCAAAGCTCAATTTTTAAAAAGTTTAATATGGTTGCTGTAAAACTTAATTGTACTGTCTGGCTCTTTTAGTGGTAAATTCTAATTAATCTAAAGTGTGGAAAGGAAATGAAATGACTAATTTTTTTTTTTTTAAAAATAGCTTCCTTTTGTTCCTGTCTATTTCTTAATCGGAATATAACCTAATGAGGCGATGTTAGTTCAAAGCTTAGTCTTACCATTCTTTGCAAGTGGTTAATGTAAAAATAGATTTTCTTCTAACTATTTTCTGTGCTCTCTAACATGGATCAGACTATTGATTTAGTCAATAAACACTTATTCATGTCTAAACCAACCCTAACTGGATGTACATAAAATAAAGTGTAATACAATATTTATTTGATTGCCTATAAACAGAACTAAGCACATGAGACTGAAGTTGCTGTTTTCCTTTAGGAAAGTACTGTCTTTGTCTGAATTGTCTGGCATTTGCTAAAATTGGGAAGGGATAAGGTATGGAAAATTAATTGGTCTGTTGTTGTAGTTTGTTTGTGATCTTAGATGCTCCTGCAAGCAAGCAAAATTGCTTCCTGTGTAGTGAGGATAATTTAACTACACGATAACTGCAGAAAGTTCCCTTGATCTCTGGACTTCATTCTGACTCTCAAACTCAGACAAGCAAGTGGATCTGGGACGCAGTGTTCATTTTTCACCTGCATTTGCTACAGTGAATCAGCATGGAAATTACCTAATGGGGTTAACTTGATTGTTTTAAACTCATTTGGGAAATGTGATCCACTCACCTCCCCTCTACTAAAATCCTCATGGTCAGGTTTAAATAAGTTTTCAAGAATGGGCACTATAGAACCAACTAGAAGATAACAAACTGCTAGCTAGAATATTTTTAATTAAAAATACAGTGATGTGTTTATGCTGCTTGCGGAGACTCCAGATACGTAGTTATCTCAGAGGTGACTGACAACTCTGCCAAAAAAATAAGAATTTCCATTTGTTCCTGTCCCTGCCTCCTATTAGAGGTAAAAGAGGTGAAAGGATGAAAGATATCACTACTTTCAAAGTATCTTTCTTTGCCATATGGAGGATAAAGAACAAAAATATTTTCTCTCTGTTCTCTGAAGGGAAAGGAATGAAACCATATTTTCCCATACAGACTTTAATCCTTGGTGTTGTAGTGCACATGGCACTATTTGAAACAGGAATAATAGAATCCAGTAAGAGATCAGCTATGGGTTTGGGCCTGTGGGCAACTTGTTTCCCTGAATTTGAAAGAGATTCAGTGTGTGTGCAAGGGTAGTTGATAGCAAGGTGGGGAGTGCTGTACAGCATTGACTGTTTTGACGATTTGGATGGTATGAAAGTAGAGTCAATTTGGAAATCTGTGCAGTTTTAACAGCTTTGGGGTCAGGTCTGCTTTTACTGCTGTCTTTGGTCATGAACTGAATTTCACTTGTACCCATCTCTCTCTGTGATCCCTTCTGCAACCGCCTCCTCACTCTCCACAGGGTGCGGCTGCCTCTGAAGACCTAGAATGGGTATGGCTTAGCTTCATAACCTTGGCTCAGACCTCTGAGGAAACCGCTAAGTTGAGAGGAAATCTGTAGATAGAGGTATGCAAGATAAGAAAGGCAAAACTGCAGATGGAGTAGAATTGTTGGGACTGTATAATTAGTAGCTCAAGGTTTCAAGCGGAAGAACATCAGCATGAAATGGTTTTCCCTCAAGGAAAAAACAGAGTCAGTGAAAAAAGATCTTTTTCAGGGGTAGTGGAAGCTGACCCTTCCCTTCCAGGCTAGTGCCTGCCTGGCCAGGGGAGACTCTGGGCGTATTATCATGCCAGAGTGCATATTAATACCTAGACTAGTAGCTTGTTAAATCTGAGATAAATCTGTGTGCATCAGCTGATAAATAACCACATTATACTTTTAAGCAGGTGCTCTTTGTGCAGGGCTAGAAACATCTGAAAAATGACCCAAGGAAGGGAGGAGGATAACACACCTAGAAAAAATGCTCCTCTTCCTTTGAAAGAAGAAATTAGTATATATCACAAAAAAGTTCTGTATTTAGAGTAAAACATTTGCTGCAACCTCAGATTATTGCTTTTCCCTGTGATGGTTTCATTTCCCTGCTGATGTTGGAAGTGAAGCTATTGAAGTGAGTGATGTGTGTAATCTGTGACTAGATGGTTCTGCTGTATATACATGCACTTACATATGGTCACTCAACAACTGAAGCATCAAAAATACCTACAGTACTTCAAAGTGATAGTGAACAC
This sequence comes from Sclerurus mexicanus, assembly GCA_013396755.1. Lineage (NCBI taxonomy): Eukaryota > Metazoa > Chordata > Aves > Passeriformes > Furnariidae > Sclerurus > Sclerurus mexicanus. Next base: position 1,496,784 of record VWZF01001682.1, on the reverse strand, counting down.
TGGCTAATATAAACCTATAACAGGAAGGAAGTTCAGTTTAAACCAAAATTTCTGCTTTTAATGATCTTGCTCTGTCAAGATACTGCAATGCTGTACCTAAGGTATGTATCACTTTAGAAGAGTTTATGATGTAGCATGAGATAAGAATGGCTTTTTCATTTCAGCCCTGAATTGCTAAGTTCTCCAGAAATGCATTTAAATTCTTTTTTCCTGCCTAATTAAAATATGCATAAAACAAGTATGAAGAAATATTGAATATGAAGAAGTGCAAAACAAATTTCCTCACACAAACTCAGAGATAACTTGTGATACCAATCATTACTGTATTACCAATTACAGTGTACAGGTATTATCCACCTGAAATTTATGTCATGATACACAAAGAATTTTTTTACCATCTATGGTAATGCATTATCTTTTGATATATTTTACAACTCCATAGAAGAGCATTACCCAAAAGTCACACACAATCTCATTTCAAAAGAAACTTTGATTTTTTTTTTTTTAACCCAAATTAAAATACTCGAAGAAGGGAAATGTTCTTAGCTTTTTAAATTGTGTCATATTTAGTTATTTCAGGAAAGTCAACTAGAAGTACACAAACTCACTATTATGGAGATAAGTTTAGATTACACATTTTTAGGAGAACTATTCTAAATTTAGCAGGTCTACACAGGCAGATACCCCAGTGCCCTAGGGCTAAAACTTTACCTTAAATTCTAGAAGGCAAGGTAGATAAAATGTCTTACAAAAATGTCTACTGAAGTCTCTGCTGTCTGAGCTAAGGCAATCTGAAATTAATTACAATGTCCATTAAAAATGTTTTGATTTAGATTTGGACCTGTAACAAAACTTCACCCAGTGTTCATACCAGTTATTGATGATCCTGCATCTTCTCAAATTTATGCAAATATTCCAACAGCTCAAATGACCTAATTTCTTAGTTTCTGCAAAGAAATTAAATGTAAATCGTGGGCATATATTCTAAAAATGTATCTTTACATTAAACGCTGGACAGAAAATGTTGGATTTTTTCAGTTTCCTTTAGATAATTTGGAAAAGAAATGTGAAGCAAATATTTATGACTTGTTTGAATTATTTTTGTAAACTGAATTATCAAATTAATCCAAAACCTAAAAGGAAAGAAAATTCTTAAAATGTCCACCTTAATCAATACCTGCCATAAATGCAGCTGTATCTCAATGAAAATAGACTGTGATTTTAAAGCTGCTGTATTTGCACAATTACTGGAGTTTCTTTTAAGGTAGCAACCTTAGGATGTGGAACATTTAAATAATGGTTATTATATATGTTCATATCTTACTACCATGTTCTCCCTCCTGCTTATACATACCACTGTTTTCATAACTGTATAAATCTCACAGATACCCCAGCATTAGTCAAGCATTCTGTTGCCAAGCAACATTTAGTCAACATTTTGAAGTATTCATTTTATTTGACATACATCAGTCATTTATTTTAATATAAAGTCTAGTGTGACCTTTGTTTTTATATACTTTTAATAAAAATGTTTATCAATTACATTAGCTGCTATAGATGCTGAAAATGACAATATATTTGGTGAAAGCCAAAACAGTGAAGTTTCACTTTGTGTTGTATCAAAACTCCTTGCAGCTTTTCTACTTCTATGAATCTTAAGTTACAGATATTTCTGCTGGTAAGATTTCCTAAAAATACTCTAGTATTTGAGACCTGACAGGAATTTAAGCACTATGCATACTAGGTTCAAATGTGCTTTCAAAAAAAATGCTTGAACTAATAAACAGTATTTCATAAAATTAAACCAGTAGCAAATATGTGTTTTATGCTATTGAATAAGTGATGAAATTTTATAACAAGACAAAAAAACTCTCATCAAAATCAGAATGTGAAAATAGTGACATGAAATTCTACACATCCTATATAAAATTTGGAAAAGTTGCAGTGTGCCTGTTTTAAACAATTGTGTCAAACTCTTTTGACAGCAGAATAAACACATTGGTTTTGAATAAGAGAACAGTGAATCCTGTCTTGAATATCTGACAGTCAAGAAAAATGATTGAATGATCTTGGCAATGACTCTGAGTAACTGATCTCATAGTTGACCTCTGATCTCACAGCAGACCCTGCTCTGACAGGAGGTTGAACTACGTGCCTCCCGAGGTACCTTCCACCCAGAACAATCCTATGATGTCGCACATATAATATGGGAGCTCAGCTTCCTCCACACGCCCATCACTTATCAACGTTGAATTTCCTACAAGGTCATTCAATAGCATGAAATGCTCTGCAGTATTTCACTCAGGTTTCATTTTCACTACCTGGACTAGTTTAGTACCATCAGCAGACTTCTACTGTGATTCATCATCTTCTCTATATAATTTAAGAATATGCTGAACAGCTAATGTCCCTGCACAATTTGAGTGGGATTCCACTGATGATTCTCCACCAAAACCCCCTGTTTATTTGGTGTAGTGTATTGTAAGGGAACATAAGCCAAGAAATTATACAAAAGCTGTCAAAAACAGTAAACTGAGAGCAGAAAATACATTTTCCTCTGAAATGTCACAGATTTTTAGTCTCATTTCTCTATGAAAGTGAATTTGATTTTGAGGAAAGTTACTTCTCTTTTAAGAGTTCGAGTATTGTACATAAAATCAGATATTTATATCAAATGTAAAAAAAAAAAATTGAAAACAATTGCTTGCTTGTTTGTCCTTGATCTATGAGACGTTGTACTCCTGTGGTTTAGCAAAATTTTAAAGTTTGAGGTACAGTATAGGAATATCCAAATCCATAAAACTTTCAGTTTTAAGAGAATAGTTAATGGTTTAATCAAACTGAAGTGGTTACAACTCATAAAGTCCAAGTCACTGATAGTTACTAAATACATTTTTACAAACAGAAAAGACCAGTTTTTTGAAGAATTTTAAATTCTTGTACTTGATGATGCAAGTAAAGTCAGGTTCTTATGCACTCAGGCATATTTAAATGTGAATGCTGACTTGTTAGCTGCTAGGTATATTTCAACAAACAGCACCTATCATATTGATGTCAAGTCATTTTGGACCTTTATTATATAGAATCATTGAATGGTTTGGGTTGTAAGGGACTTTTCAAGATCATCGAGTCCAACCTCCCTGCAATGAGCAGAGACATCTTCAACCAGACCAGGCTGCTCAGAGCCCTGGCCAAACTGACCTGAAATGTTTCCAGGGATGGGCATCTAACACCTCTCTGGGCATCCTGTTCCAGTGTTTCAGCACCCTCATTTTAAAAAGCTTCTTTCTTACGTCAAATCTAAATTGACCCTGCTGTAGTTTAAAATCATTATCATATGTCCTGTTGCAACAGGCCTTGGTAAAAAGTTTGTCTCCATCATTTCTAGAAGTGCCTTTTAAGTATTGAAATTCTGCAATCAAGTATCTCCAGAGCCTTCTCTTCTCTAGACTGAACAGCCCCAACTCTCTTAGACTGTCTTCATAGGAGAAATCCTCCTGCCCTCTGATCATCTTCTGATGACTCTCCTTTGGACCTGGCCAACAGGTCCACATCCTTCTTATGTAGGATGCCCCAGATTTGGATTCAGTACTCCAGATGGGGTCTCACCAGGGCAGAGTAACAGGGCAGAATCACTTCCCTTGACCTGCTGGCCATGCTTCTTTTGATGCAGCCCAGGACATGGGTGGCTTTCTGGGCTGTAAGTTCACATTGCCAGGTTATGTCCAGCTTTTTATCCACCAGCGTGCCATACAAGGCTGTTCTCTATTCCTTCACACCCACCCCACAAGCCTGTATTGATATTAGGTGTAGCCCCAAGCCAGGTACAGGGCCTTGCACTTGGTGTTGTTGAACCTTGTGATGTTTACATGGGCCCACTTCTCAAGTCCAGGTCCCTCAGGCATGTCAACCAAACCAATCCACTTAGTGTTAGCTGCAAACTTGCTGAGGTTGCACTCAATCTCACTGCATATCTCATTGATGAAGATAATTAATAGTATTTGTCCCAATATATTTGTCCCAATATGAACTTGTACACCACTTTTTGCTGATCTCCATCTGGACATCGAGCTGTTGACCACTACCCCCTGGATGCAACCATCCAACCAGTTCCTCAGCCACTGAACAGTCCACCCATCAAATCTGTCTCCTTCCAATTTAGACAGAAGGATTTTGTGAAGAATGATGTGAAGGGCCTTGCAGAGGTCCAGAAAGACAACATCTATAGCATCTTATTCACTACTGCAGTCAAATATATCAGACTTGTATCCTTTTTCCAGTCTCCTTTACACTCCAGGCATTTCTCTGCTACTCTGTGAAAAATCTTTCTATATCCTTGTTGCACCCATAATTTTTTTTATTTTAATATAAGCTTTGGGGATTTAAAAACTGTATACCTCATATTCTAATTGTATTTTTTAAAATATCCGCAGAAATACACATAAATTCCTTTAGGAAAGACAGCAAAACAGATTAAGATGTCTTTTTTCTCCTTCCTAGTGAAGCATTAGTCCTTCCAAATTGTCAGTTGTTGCAGCAGGCAGTGAGAAGGCTGTGTGGAGGTTCTGTAGAGGCATTGCATTCATCTCACCATTTTCTTTAAGTGTGAAGGTAGCCTGTTTTCTGCTTGACCAGTATCTGTAACCTCATGACCATTGCTGAATTATAGAAGTGCAATTATAATACTTCTTCCTATGGGCCTATTGGTGTTCCTTTTTTTCCAACCATAACTAGTATGCTATTATTTTTTTTAAATTATTGTATTGTTCTATTTGGGGAGGATATAATTAAATTTGTTATCAGTAAATATTTCCCAGTATGATTCAAAGAAAATTTTTCTGATTAAATTTTTTTTCAGAACCTAGAGTAGATTGCATGACATCTGACAGGATATTTGAAAAACAAGTGGCAAGGAGGCTGAAAGGAAAAAGCCTCATCTTTGGAGAGAGGTGGTCTGGATAACACTTCTATAAAGAGAATTTGTGGAATACCTGTAAAAGTGTGAAATTAAAATACAGGCTGTTAGTTGTTTTTGTTTCTTTTAGCAGTCCTACAGTAGCTGCTAGTGAAGTTGGATATCTATGCAATTAAACAAAGCCTTCCTGTTGAAATGAGACTAGTCTGCCCAGCCAGAAACAAATTCAAATAGTACTTAATGTTCAGATAGAATTTTTTTCCTCTCCTTTTTGCATGGAGGGTTAATTGGGTTCATGACATTATCTGAAGGATGGAGACAAATTTGTTCAATTTATGTTTTGTAAGCACAGGCAATCTTTCTGGGCATATTAATGGGGATAAGCATGCTATATACAAAGACTAGTAAAATGAACAATGGACTGAAATCAGGGTATGTATAATGAAGACAGCAAGTTAAAATATTCTGCTGTTGGACCAGGTAAAGGTTGAGGAAACTGGCTTATCTGCCTAGCAACAGGAACTACAAGCTGAATCATATGAAAGACATTGTAAAATCTGCTTTGCTTATACTGGACTTGGAAAATATGCAGATATGCTATGTTTTGGAGAATGGCATGAGCTACCGAAACAACATGGCAGAAGAGCTATTTTTCCATCTCAGCTGATCTGTGTAAGAGTTTGACTGTGTGCATTCGGCATCTGCAAAAACTAAATTTTATATTGCTTTTTGTAAAGTGTAGGATTATGAGGGTAATTATCAACGGCAGAGAAGGTGATGAATTTGTAGAACTTGATAAACCAAAAAAGACCTAAAAAAATCTTGGGAGAAATTACTTTAGGAGATAATAAAAAAATGCAATAGGAATTTTTAAAACAAATTTTCTAGATATATCAGAGAAAATGATTTAGCATTTTGTGGAATATGGACACACTAATATAGTTTTCTAGGTGTATCATGCTCCACAAAGAAACACTCTGAATGCTCATGCTTAACATTTTCCTCAAGAATTTCAGATGGTTTAATATTTGAATATAAGATTGCATATTTTCCGTGCACATGTGTACTGTTAAGTACATACGATTAATGCATAATTTGTACTGAAAATAAACACACAGAGGTGAACATAAATCTGCTGCTAATCTGGTGACCCTTTATTTGATAGGGATTTATTTTTCAAATAAAGATCAAGAGAGAAATTCAGTAAATCCAAGATTAGTTTTATAAGCTGAACTAGAACAAAACTGAAAATATAAATACAAATACTTCTTTGACTGGGTTAATTCCTTTTTCAATACCTGGTGTCAACATGTAGAAAAAGAATTCTGGAAATACATGCATTCAACTTCTTTGACAGTCTCATGACAGTTCCAGAGACTGGAGAGGTTTGGTTGTTCTCTAAGGAAAGTTATCTGGGACCTGAGGGTGACTAGATCCAAGTGATTGACTAGGTCCAAGGGACATCCAGGGACCCCAGCCAGAAGTAAAACAGGGTGGAACGAAAGACAGAGCTGGAGACAAGGCTTCTGACAGGGACATCCAGGCTACAAGTACCCAAAATGCTGAGGTCCATGGAAGAGGCAGGACCTGGCTGAGCTGAAACGGGGTACTTAGAACATCGGCAGGGCTCAGAGGGTGAGTGGGGAGGCCCCAGGTGAGGTTGAGCATGACCAATAAGTCATATCTGTGTATACAGGGCCATTGCAAACTGCGACATGGATTTTTAACACATCAAAACCAAATATCAGCTATTATATATGACAGCCTATTACTACAGAAGAAAATTCTCATTCCTTCCTACATGTCAAAGGCTGGACAAACCTTCCTGACTAACAGAGATTACACAAACCAAAAATTTTCATGCTCAAAATGCAAACCATGTCCCCAAATACTTCATAAAATATTCATGATAAGTTCTTATCAGGAAATATCTAACAAACCAGATAAGCAAAACTGAAAAATTGTGGATTTTGTTGTTTTGGGGGTATTATGCTGGCAACTGTAAATAATCTGTCTCAGTGGGTTCAATTGAGACGTTTTAGATTAGTAGATGTGTGTGGTACTGTTCTGCTTTAACTACTGCATATGTTCAGAAACTAAACCATCAGAAAAACTGAGTATATTTTAATATTTTTATAGCTACACAGCAGTGTTTAGTTATAAGGTAATACTGATCCTGTTTCTTAGAGATTGCTGTTTAAAAAAAGATGTTTTACAAGAAATACTTGAATTACATTTAATATTTTTAGTAATCTTTTTGCAAAAAGGTTTAAGGTTTGTGAGAATAGAACATAAGATGCTGAAATGAATGTGCATATATTTATATATGTTTGATAAAACTCTCCAAACTACTTTTTTAATTATTTGTAAAGAACAGAATTTCATGCTTGCACCTCATGAGATTTTTTGTTTTCTTATTTTTATCGTCTACATAAACAAACAACTTCAATATGGAGTTTTCCCCTCCAGTTTGAAATACAGATTAACAATTAAGAAGGAAGGTAAAACATGAGAATAGATCCAAACTTCCTGTGAACTGGTATTCCATCTCTGACAGGAGTCAGCGGTGGCTGACTGCACAAAGTAGATGAAACAATTAGCTCAAAGTGATCCCACAAACTCCAAGCAGTCAGTGAGAGGTCTGTGTGAGTTTATAGTTGAGTCAAAAATGTTCTTTAGTATCCATTCTGATAATCTCTGTCCTGCTGGCCTAGACATTTTCAAATTCTCCTGTACTGCTATAAAGTAGGATAATATCTTTTGGCTTGTTCTGTATCAATGTATTGATAATTCATTATGTTCTTTCGAAATTGCTTGCTTACTGCTAAGTTTTTAAGTGAAATTTTGAAAGAACTGTTAACAGAGAATCAAAATAAGATTTCACAGTCACAAAAGCTACTTTAGAGTCAATTCTGCTGTATGTCTTCTGTGTGCAGTGCTCTTTTCCCTGACATTGTTCATCTTGCCCTTTACCTGTTATTCTAAGATTTTGCTGTATGTGTAAGTTTTTAGGTTCCCGTTTTGATTCAGGATATTTTGAAAGGTCACATTATTTTAAGTGTCCCAGAGACAGTTTCATAGGGACATTATAATTACTGAATTTCTACTGGATTGAAAAATTCCAAATTTTAGGTTCAGATCATGAAAATGTCATCTAAATGTCTTACAGACACAGAAACTTTGATATCTAAGTATATGGAAATATTTAGGGATCTTATGACAATACTGTCTCACTATGAATTCATCTTCGTATTCACAACTGTGGTTCTTTGTTTAAATAAAATATTGCTTTCTAATGGCAGATTTATGAGTTAATTTTGAATTACTTGATTTGAGTACATGTTTTCATTGAAAATCTGAAAGTTGCTCTTACCTTTGTAGGTATTTCAGACAGGTAATGATATGGCCACGATGTAGGATATTAATATGCAAATTATATTGCCCATATTGACAGAGGGTATTGACAGATGTTATAGAGTTTGTGCAGGACATCTACCATGTCTTGGAAAAGATCACTCTTGTCAATAGATATGAGTTTTTTGTGAACATGTTAGATATTCTGAAAATGCCATGATAGAAGATGACAGGACAGCCATAGTTTTCTTGCTTGTGGATTAGATTTCAGCTGACCAAACTATTTTCTTTGCATGACAGAGAAATTATGTTAAACTATAGAGGAATAATTTCAAAAAATCTTTAATGAAGAGTGTTAGTTTAAAACTCCTGTGCTATTATTGTTACATACTTTGCTCTCTTGGGTCACATTATCTCTGACAGTAAGTTTCCAAATTTCCAAGTTGTCCACTACATAAAAATGTGAGAGCACAAATGCTAATTAACCTATTTTAATTTCTATATTTCCTGCTTTACTAATGAAATCTGGTCTTTGATTGCCTGGTGTATTTTGTTTGCTGTGATGGAATTGGCTGCTAGAGTCATCACTGTGAAACTAAGCATATTTAAAAAGAAGTAAAATGTTGCACACCTATAAGTCATATATATACATCACTGCCTTTTGGCTTCCTGGTACTAGAGAGAAGCTTAATTAAGTTTGCAGAGTGAGAAGCATCTGCTGTAGGTCATAGAAAAAGAGACTTAGCAATATTTTTATATTGATTACATGGAAGAGGATAAGGGATATTTCTCTTAATGTCAGCAGTAGATGAAAATAAAAAATAATTTGATTTTCTACAAAAATGATGTCAAAACCCTCTTTGAATGAATATAAAGTCTTAAATATATCAAATTTCTTCTATAATGATAGTAGGTAGTAATGAAGAATTTTTCCTTGCTATCTATACATTTTGGCAGGTAACTTTATTTGTTCGTGTACAAAGTCTGTGGGAAAGGTAAAAGCTGGTAAGCTTGGAGCAGATTTTGTCTTTATCTATCCACATTAAAAAAGCAAAATCTCAAAGAATTTGAGTTTTTCTAGCAACACTGAGGAGAAATGGTAATAGGAGTAAAAGAAATTTACCATGCACATAATCTACAACTGGACTGAAATACACTGTTTTCACAGTATCTGCTATTGCCATGACTGTCTGCTGTTACCATTACCAGTTTTTTCCAGTCTTGATCAGAATTAATGAAAGAAATGGATACATTATGCACAGAAAAAAACAAATGCAATAGAAAATTATTAATTTCATCCCAATTTTAGTCACTATATTCCCGATCTTTTGCTTAACCAAACCATCTGTTCTCCAGCCTCTGTCTGTTTCTAGACATTTTAGATTTTAAGTTATATGTGGTTGGAATACGTCTTCCCTGTACAATGTCGTTTATTTGATTGAATCATCTGTGCATAACTTCATGATAAGAACATTGATGGTTATTCATAAATATTAGCCTCCCTAGGGAAAACAGGTCTATATATAAAGCTTTTATAGTTGTTGTTCCTTTGTTTGTTTGTTTATTTTTTAAGTAAAGGCACTTAGAAATATATAAGCTTTTGACAAATCTAGTTCAGGCTCTAGGTACATCTGTAAATTTGTCCCATATTCTACCTTTTCCTTTTACACTGGATGAAATAAATCATAGATAAATCACAATAAAATAGTTTATCAGCATATGCACATATATCCTATTCTAGCTGACGAGGTTACTCTTGTAACAGATAATGCTTAAACAGCATCAGTAGCACATGCAGCAGAGCTGTAACAAATGGCAATAAATGCACTACAGAAATTAAATGGTTAGGTTTTTTATCTGAAAGAAGACGAATGCATAATATGAAATTCCATTTTGACAGTGGTTTGGCCTTTAGCAGAATATTAGAGTTATTGTTATTGACGCTGTTGCATGTATTACCCTTCCACACATTAATTTTTACTGCAGAAGCTTTAACATAAATGAGGAAAAAAACAAATACATGTATTTATGGCTACAAGCTAGATCCTTATTTGAATTCATATCAGTATGGATAGTAAGAACATGGTTTAGGGACATTTAAAAGCACTTAAATTTTGCAGTTTTAAAATGTCTCTTATGGTATCACTCATAGGTGTTAATCCTGTTGTCTGAGGTCATTACGCAGCATGTATCTCTGTAGATCTTGGAAAGACATTTTGGGCTTACATAAGCATGCCTGTGTAGAAGGTCATTTTGCAAGTTGTTTGGCAATATTAGAGTATTACACAAAGGCCTGTTTGAGGCCTGTGCAGAGAAATTAGAATTGTTTCTGAAATGGAGGCGTAATGGTATTTCACTATTCCTTTTGGTAAATCACCAAGTTTGGAGGAAGTATACAGTTCTGCAAATGCAAGCAAAATGTGAGAACAGAGCATGGAATAATGCACAGGACCAAATAATACGTGACCAAGAGATTAGAACAGGATGCTGCACTTGTCACTCAGTCAAGTGTGTTTTTTCCCAATTTATTGGAAAGGTTGCCTGTTGCTGGTCTCTTTTTTTCAGTTCAATTTCACAGAATCTCACTGAATCACAGAATATTCTGTGTTGAAAAAGACCCACTGAGTTCATCAAGTCCAACTCTTAAGTGAATGGCTCATACAGGGATCAAACCTTTGACCTCGACTTTTTTAGCGCCATGCTCTGACCAACTGAGCTAATACAGTTATTCACTACCACATAGTCCCTACCACAAAAAAAAAAAAAAGAAAAAAAAGGAAAAGCTCCAATCTCACTGAGATATACATCCAAAACTGCAAATAAATGGCAAGATGTTCCTGAAATGCTAAGAAAACCCATCCCCAAACCCTAGAGGATAATTATGAAATCCCCAAGCCAAGTAAAAAAATCTCTTTAAATACTAATTTTGGGAGTCAAACTCTGATTTGTACTGTTGTTATGTGCAGCATAATTTTCCAAGCAAAATCAAGTTAAAAATATGGATTTCAAGAAATTATAATTATGATATAGAGAATTTTTTTTATTTTTTTTCTCCCACCAAATGTTGGTGCTTTTGTCTGGATTATATTGTCTTTAAATACTTTTATTTTAAAGGGAAAAATTACCCCAGTAGATTACAAATTGCCCCATTATTTGGAAGTGAGGGTCAAATTGCTTGTGGAGAGACTGAATTGGAAAACTCTTTTGTGGAAGGATTCTGTTGTGATAATGGCTCTTTATCAATTATTTAGGAAACAGAGAAACACGAGGTTTAGCCCTGTGCAGTGCACAAAATTAATGTCTGGTTCAAACACTGAAAGAGAGACTGACCTTATGACAGTGCTAGGCCCAGGACTAAATCAAAGAGCACAGTTCTTTAGATATGTTCTTACTTACATGTTAAAGTTCATGTTTGATCTATATGATCATTGAAACAATCATTCCTTATCCTTTTTTTGGCCTTTCTCTCAAGTATAAAATAGAAGTATTACAGTGAAAGGACAATTTACTTATCCTATATGAAGACAATTATATTGGCACTTAATTGTGCTTGAGCTTATGTAGTTCCCATTCAAACTTCTGCTGGAGGTCAAAAATATTACCGTATTTACTCCTCATTTCACATAAACTTAAAATAGACAGGCTGAAGGGAGTACTGAGGCTAAAGAATACCATCAAGCTGAGCGATTCTGCCAAAGGGGTTATCATGAACCTGCTGAATTTTCATGTGTTTTGTTTGCACTGTAAAAGAGAAAAGTGAATTTAATTACAGAAAATTCTGAAAAAAAGAAAAATCCAGTAAGTAGGAGCATTTAAACAAAGGTCTCAGAAAGTATCTACTGCTTCAAGAAGAACATTTTTTATTTATTTTTTTTCCTTTACTTATGTTTTCTGCACTGAATGTGTCAAAAGTGTTAATTTTGTTGTAAAAATAGTTTCACAAAAAAATGGACTAAGCAGTTAACATGGAAGTATTTTATTATAATGAACCAACTGCTCTTAATCTTAAAATAGAACTCACAGCTTTTCGTGAATTATTGTGGAATTTATTTTGCCTTAATCTGCTATGGTGACAAGTGCAATATAAATAAAAATGTGAAGAAGAAAAATGTTCCATTGAGCCAAGAGTAAAAGTCAGGAGACATAGGTTAAGATTTTTCAAAACTGGAACCTAAAGTTCAGTCCAGAACCATTTAATTGCACACGTAAAAAATAAGCTGGGTGCTAAATTGTTCTCAGCCTTCATTAAATTCTGATTAGCTCAAGGAAAACCACTATGCATATAATTATCTGGCACAAGTCAAGTTCCTTCTATAGGCACCTGAGTATGGATATAAAAGCTCACCTTTAGAACCCAATCAAGAAAAAAGTATCAAGAAATTTATTTGCAACTAATTCTGCTACACTGGCTTATTTTGGTTTTTGTTTGTTTGCTTTTTTTGTTTCAATCTCAAATTGCTCTGCTTGAAGTTGAGACCCTAGGGATAAGTTTCTATGTGAGAATTTTATCTATTTATTTCTATTCTAAAGAAAAAAAGAAGTCTCAACTCCATGACTGTAGAGAGGAACCACTAAAAAGAACTATTGGAAAAATAACTGAAGTCCAAAATCCAGGGAAGCGAAAACAAATTAAAAATAGTATTGAAAAGTATAAACCATATGATTTTAAACACATTGCATAATTGTAAGGGTGGAAATTACTCTGAATTTCTTAATATTTATTCCTACACACACTGTGATAGGCAAGTTGTTTAACCTTTCCATACCTAACTTCTCTTCAGTAGGTTGTAGCTGAAATAATAGTATTTACTCTTCTCTCAGGGAATTAGGAGATTTAATATAATAATGCCTGTGAAACACTTCATTAATCATAGAGGGAAATAACACAGAAACATGGATTATTATCATTATTAATTAAGGAAATGAATCTCCCATGTTTGGAATTGTTATGGTCAGGTAGTTTATTTTTTAAGACTATACTGTACTATGAGTTCTAAAAGAATTTTTGAGCAGTCTTGGAAGAAAATACATTAAAGTGTAGTGCTAGCAAACTTGGATTTATAATCTTATTAAAATTTTCAGGTTTTTAAAGGACTCATTATTTCTTCTGTTGAATTGATGAATAATTATTATGCAAATTCCCTTTATGGGTAACCTTTGGACTGGCATTTTAACTAAATATTATGTAAGATTTTTGATAAGACACAATTGAATATTAACAGAAGCAATGACAGCAGTTATTGCATATGTAAAATGTTCTCTGGAGTCCGAATGTTTTCAAATATGACAGGTTGAATACTTCGACAGCAAAAACATTCAGTAATACCTTCTCTTGATCTCAAATACACCATTAGATTAAAAGTGCTCAATTTCCAAGATGATCATGTGCTATTCTATGACAAACTGTAGAACTATACAAATAATATGAAACAAAACCTCTTTTTGAGGACATCTTATCATCATTAACATCATCACTATTCAGTAAAATATAGTATTTGGAGTGATCACATATTATGTGAAGCATCCTTTTTCTTACTCAATAATTGCAAAGCAAGGAGAAATAACTTCTGATCCTACTGCAGTAAATCATTATTTTTTTTCTGCTAGCTTCAGTACAGTAAACTTTTGCATACCTGAGTGTTCTAGGGCAGCTCACTGCATGCAGTTGCATTCAGGGGTTTCATGAAATAGAGAAGGATTAGTGAAAAACTGTGCAGAGCCTCAGCTTCTCTGAGTTTTGCATGTATCTGCTGAATTTAGCCACCAAACAGAGGAAAAGAGGGAAGCAGAGCTTCCCACCAAAAGAGGGAAGCTAAATACAGGACCAGGAATCTCTGCAGTGAGGTGGGAGATCATTTGAAGATCCACATATTTTGGACAAGCTCCTTTCCTAAAAGCTCAACAGAACCTCACACCTATCTGGCTGTAAGAGGTACTTGGCAAGATGTTTACTAGTATCCACATTGTTAAAGAATACATATAGTGCAGGTCTCGGTGTGCAGCTGCAGTGTGAGCTGCAGGTTGAGCTCTGCAGGGGCAGGTGCTCCAGCCTGAGGCAAGAGGTGCCCTTTACATAACAAAGGGCCCCGGGACCTGTGGCCCAGCCAGGGGACCAGACACTGAGAGACACAGCAGGAGACGAGGACTCCAGACTTTTGCCCCCTTAGACTGCGAGGGTAAAAACCCCGGGGATTCCTTTGTTTGGGGTCCCTCCTCAGAGGCACCATGTCAAGCTGTTATTTTGGTATTTGGTTATTGCATCACGATTAAATCATTTTAAGGATCTGGACATCTGAGACTCTGCTATGGGAAACCTGGGGTCAAGCTGATAAAGAAACCTGGCCTGACTGTGTGAGTGTAAGGAGTGTAGCTCTCAAGGGACCTCGGTCCCAGCTCAGATGGTCCAAGAGTGAGTGCCAGAGCAGCTCCTGGATGGCCAGACAGGGACGTTTTCTTAACATCACTGCATTGGTGCTCAACATAGTAATGCAAGTCCCTATGTTCTTGAGAATATGTTATTTTTCATGGCATTCTAAATAATAGAAGTTTAGATCTTTTTATTCACTCTGTTTTTAAAGAAATTTCTCTTTATCCCTCATGGCTCTTTTTTTCAAGCTTGTTTTCATAATTATAAGAACTTCAGAGTTTAATTTTACAGCAAATAAAGAAGCTTGGAAGTACAGATTCCTATGACTGCATGATTCTAGGACTTCAGCATTTATGAAATGTATCAAATATTAGAAAACTTGAAAAAAATGCACCAGACTGACAACATTGGCTAGTTATTTTGGTTCTCAACACGCTTCTTCACACTGTAATAATTTATCCATTTTTGTTATCATAGTTGATGTGTTCAATGTGTTTGTTTGAAAGGAAGATAAAAATATTACATTTTTCTACTATTTGTAGATAGAATGCTTTCTATTTTGTCTGAAACTGTTGACAATTTAAACTGTTCTTTCTGAGTTTATGTAGTCTAAGACAATATAAATCTTTGAAGACATTATGTCAGACTACTTGAGTCATGTCATTTAGGATGTGAGGTCTGTTCTTGCTGGTATGTGAAGAAGAAAGTTAAAGAATGAGAGGCTGGAATTGAGTTAGACTAGTTGACTTTCTTAAACAAGGCCTTTTTGATACTTTCTAGGAAACTATTCAAGAACAGCTATATTAACCTTAGCTGAAAGTATTGAGATATTTACTAGTCAACCAGCTTATCCTCTTGACTGTTTCATTCTTTGATCATAAAGATGTCTGTTGTAGTTTAGGAATGGTATTTTCGAATTCAGTGCTCCCACTGAAACCATGTGCCACTTGTTCATTCCCCCCTTCCCTTTGCACTTCCCCTTGTGGTGGGTTGGAGAGGAGAATTGGAAGCACAAAAGGTAACCATCATGGGTTGAATAAAAAGAATTTACTGGAAACAGCAATAAGATAAGGAAACAAACTAAAAATGCTAATGACAGAGGGCAGAGGGTACAAGAAAGAGGTGAACGATTCACACAGAAACAACAATACCCAATCCCTTCCTCCACCACTCTACGCCGACCCAGAAGGAACCTCTTCTCCCAGGAAGAGAGTCCCTTCCCCCACACCCCTGACAACGATATGAGGTGGTAGAATAACCTTTGGATCCTAACCATACCCCCTCGTGGCTATGGCAAAAATTAACCCAGTCCTGGCTGGAACAAGGACAATGTCCTAATAGAATTGTATGGCATTACATTTGGAATCATTATGAGGAAAAGTCTCTATATATCTGTTACATGGCTAAATATGATTAAATGACAGAATCCAGTGTGACCACTGCTTTCAAGAAAGACTATGGCTTTTCAAGATACAAATTTCCTGAGAACAAGCTTAATCACAGAAAAATAACGTATTGCCAACTTTTAGGTAGATGAACAGATAGGCTTCATGATTCTTAATATTTCAGAAGTTTTTCCACTTGCCTGCCAAAATCTCTGAAATAGTAAATTCTTTGAAACAGACTAGAGTGCCTTGAGATAAATTCATTTAAGCAACATAGAAAGAGAATTAAATAAGATTACAAAAAAGAAGAGTTTAAAAATTTCATAGAAAATATTGTGTGTGAAATGGAACTGCAAAAGTGAAATTTTGGGTTTTAATTATGGTACTCCATGAGGAGAGTTTCATTATGTCTCTACAATTTGATTTAAGAAGAAACAGAATTGTGACAAGTGGAATAAAACCAGGCATTCTGCACCTCTTGCCCATCATTGTAGACATTATTTAGAAGGCAAATTTAGTATGTTAGAAGGATGCTACTGTTCTGAGAACACTGATTAAATCACCTTTATCAAATTAGGAATCTTCTCCTTTTCATTCTTATATACTCATGCTCTTTCAAATACTTTTTCTTTTTTCCTTCCTCAAGTTACTTAATTTTATTTTAAATTTGAATTTCTTAGTACTTACTGGATCATCCAGAATAACCCACACAAAACCAAACTTCTGTTCCTGATCCCTTATGTCATGTGTACTATCCCTTAAAATTATCATTTACCACCCCTTACCCCCTGCTTAAAAGCACCACATCCATCACAATAATTTTGCACTGGGAAAAATGCCAAAAATGCAAAAAACAATGCATGTTTGAAAAGAGAAAATGAACAGAAGGTTGTAAAACAAAAATGCAAAAACTTTGTGGATAATAGATAAATTCACTTTCAGTTTCTGAAGATTTGGTGATGTTGAATTAAACTTACCACCTGCGCAGGTATACATCAGTCCATGTCAGAACTTTCAGTTTTCTTCTCAGCTGTTGGTGTACATGTTTGTCTCTACCCTGCAAAGCAGAGAGTTATCAACATGTATTTAAGGAGGTCACTACTCTTGGTTTTATTATTTTCGTCCTTATGAAGTTCTTTATTCTAGTTTTACGGAGTCTTGTAATATTCTGTGATAGGTTGAGGAATTAACATACTCATGAGGTAAATGTTTCAGTTTAAACTTTGCTGAATTATTGGCTTTTGACTTTCTGTAGCCATAGCTGAGCATTAGTCATACAAATTATTTTGAGCTGTTAAAGAACTGGTTTTTTTTTTTAATTTCAGAATTTTTTCATTGTTTCTGTGTCATGAATAAAAGCAAATAAGACTTAATCCTAAATAAAAATATGTTTAAATTATATTTTGGGTCTGTAAAAATTCATTTTACTTTTTTTTTCAACTTAGAGTCAATTTTTTTTTTTTTTTAAATAATGGAACTCATTAAGACTATTATCTTCCAGTTTGAATTACTTGTTTAGATAAAATACATTGTCTAGAGTAGAAAATAAAAATCTCAAAACTCAGGCCTGCAAGATTCCTTCTTTTTCCTTTTAAAGAAAACAATGTCTGATGCAAATATGACTCAAGAAATGTAGAGATAGTGCATTTATGCTTAATCTGGTCAAGGTACAGAGACTGGCAGCAACTGCCAGACCATGAATAGTTGCCATATTTTACCTTGCCCTCAACTGGAAAAAAACAGAAGCAACTTTCTCAGGAACTGCATTCTCTGAAATAAGTAATCTTACTTGAGTAAATTAAAGTTAGTTGAACATAAAGAAAATATTTGTTTTTAAAAGTGGACTAGATAAAAGACAAAAGTATATTTTCAGTTCTTTATTTTCCTTGACTTCATGCTAATTAGGAGAAAGAACAAAACAATTTAAGTTTTTACGTGGAAAATATCTACTTTTATTGCTCTAAATGTTAAAACCATTTCTTGAATGAACCTCTCAAACCCAGTGATTTTTGTTGTATAGAGCTGTCAGAGTGATATTTGAAATGAGTGAATATGGTCAGTGTATTAAAAAAAAATCAGGCATTTTAAGTAGCAGCGCAGCAAGATTAAAGACCAATCTTTTAGATATAATTGCACTTGAAAGAGTGCCAATTAAGTTAAGAATTGCAACTAGAGAGCTTACTGCACATTTCTCTATCTGAAAATGCAAGTAGATGGTGGGGAGTGGGAAAACTGTATTCTTTAGGACAATAACATCAGGGAAGGAAATTTGCAGACATTGTACATTAGAAAAAACTAGTGATGCTAACATCCTTTTGAGATTTCTTGACAGAAATCTATGTGGGTGAAACAAAAAGGTGCTTTCATACAACCTTTTTCCTTCCTGCATTTGAGGGATGTTGTCGCTTTGCATAGAGTGGCTCCATAACTCCATTCCTGATCTTTGGGTGTGCCTTCCTAGATGAAGGGAGTGACCAAGATGTTGCAGTGCCTCTACAAGGTAACTGCCTTAGGTCCAATAATCTCCTGTATTTTTTTCTTCTCAGTAAGAGCCCATGTGTCCTCTTATGTAGAAATATACAACCAAACAACCAAAGATAAATAGCAGTGATTACAACAAAAGTAATGCTTGTTTATAAAGAGAAGACTGGTGTGTATACTGATATATAGGCATAAGCAGCTATGCCGCTCTGTCAAAAGCCAGTGCTAGCATGGAGGATAGACTTCTCTCTTTCCCACAAACATATTCCTTGTCCCAATAAATGCATCTGTAATACTGACAACACCTAATAGTCTACCAGATATTTCAAAATTAGCATTTCAGAATAATTAATCTGATTGATAATCCACAATTCTTTCCACTGAAATGGTGAGAATTTAATTGATAGCTTGGGGTTTCCGTGCTCTGTTCCATAATATATTTCATCTCTTGGCCCCTTGGAACACATATCTCGTAGCTGGCATTCTTATTAGGAATGACTAAATATCACCACTGCTTCATACTCATTTGTGCTACTATCAGGTGACCTGCTTAACACAGTTGTAAATAAGAAAAGCTAGTAGCTATAAAACTGCAGGGCAAATCCACAAGGACAGCATTACCTTTGACAAACTGGCAAAATAGTTAAAAAGCTTGAAAAACTGTATTTGGAAATCCATAAAAATGAAGTTTTCAGCTTTAGTGTTATTCTAAAAACATATTTTCCTTTTATACAACATGAATTTTTTTCCTTTGTATTCCTCTGTATTTTTAAAGTGACATTTAGCTAATGTAGCAAGAAGTCACAGCTGTTTGGGAGGGCTGTGAGACCACAGCCCACGATGTTTTAAGCATATGAAAACTGAAGGAGTATTCTGCTGGGTCACCAGCTATTGTTCTTGGAATGTTCCAGAGAATCACTTCTTTGATGACTAGAGATTTTTTTCCCTTATTTCTAGCATAAATTTATTCTTAGTGCTTACACATTTATTTTCATGCCAACAATATGCTTTGTGTTCTATAGATCTTTTTCCTCCTAAGTGATTATCCAATGTTATATTTAAAAAGCAGTCATAGCCCCCCTCAGTCTGAATTTTGCTAAAAAAATAATTTAAAAAGTAAATGGAACACATTCTTCAAGCCTCATAAGGTTTTTCATTCCTTTGATGAAGAATGTTAATTATTTTTGTTTCTGTACGTCACTGTTTTTCTTAAATATATGCAAATTAATTGTCCTCTTTAAAAGCAGTTGAAAGATACATATACAGGAATGAAAAAAAAATTATAAATCTCAAATATGCAACAAAATTAATGCAACTTTAATAGGTAAAATTACAATTATTTCTGCAGTTCTGATTACTATTATTGAACATGATGCATATTTTACCCTACCAATAGTTTTACTCTGAAGCATTAAGAAAATCAAAAGGAACATGAATAATAGCATATTTTGCTAATATAAATACCACATGATACATTAAATACATGTTCATGCAAGATTTTCTAAATAGTTTAGGGCCAAAATACATTGGTACCATCTTGCCATCCTCCATATTGTGTTAAAAGTATACAGAGGGTTGCATATTATTTCCAGTAATTTCTCTCTTGTAACAATGATGTAATGTTAGATTTTAAACCTAATGTGAATAATTTTTTTTTTTTTTAAATCGGTGTTCAAAATGAAAGGCAATTTGAGATACTTTACTATAGAGTTGTCAAAGTGTGAGAACAGTATGATATAATATTTGTCTCTGCATATCAGAGATGCTCCAGTTCCTTACTTATGTTAGTGGACTTTTGCTGGACTCTCTCCAGTAACTCCATCTCTCTTGTACTTGGGAGTCCAGAACTGGACACAGGATTCCAGGTATGACAAGTAGTTTAGGTGTGAAGGTAAGAGTATTTTACATGTGACAATACATTTTATTACAGAATTCACATGTAATAATGTCTTCATTTTTATAACTGTTGTATTGTGTCACATACAGTTTTCCCAGTAGTACTTTTACCCATTGAAGTAACACGATAGGGACCAGAGTGCTCATCAGATAGTCTTAGGTAGTCTTATCAAAATCACATATGCTAGGAAGGTAAGAAGATAAAAGTGAGCAATTTAAGAAAAACATTAATTGCTTATAGATAGAATCATATCTCCTACTCTAGTGCACAAGGCTTTTTGGCTTGGTTTTGTCGTTGAGCTGTTAAACTGGGGTCAAATTTTAAACCTTAATATAAGGAGAAGATTGTCTTCTGCAGATGGGTAGGATGGCTTAGATTAGAGATTGAGTCAGAGCATGTGATTCAGGCCATAACAAAGAGGGGAACATTACATAGCTTAAGGACAGAAGCAAGTGATGACAAAAATTGTGTGTATGCCAAACACATGAGTGTTTGTAAATATGGATCAGAGATTTAATAGAGGAAATTATAGTATAAATATAGCGATTAAGAAAAATTACATTTGAGTAGCTACCAATAATATGTTTCTGATTGGAGCAACTCATTTTTCAAATTCATTATATATTTCTTCTGACACACATGTTTAAAGGCTTTCCTTGTCAAAAAGAAATACAATTAACCACTTATCATTTTAAATAGGAATATGAAGACACGATAATGTTCTGAGTTTCAATGAAATCAGTTTTGTTAATTTGAAACATTCCCTAATGAAAATGGCATTTAAAGACCTGCCTGACTAGTTAACAGGAAACTTGTCTTGCTTCCTCAAATCCTGCTTTGAAAATGGCTATTTTTATTTTTTTTTTTGGTGATTGCAGTAGGGGGAAAATGTAACAATAGCAGTTTAATTTCAGTACCAAATGTAAATTCTGCTAGCTTTGAGTCTCAGTGAAAGCTACAAATCAGGATCCTCTGCAACATGTATCTTCAGAGTCAACAGGTCTGGAGCCAGCCCTTTAGAGAGCTCTCTCAGTAATGATAGTTTTTGTCTGATTCTTTGAAGCAACTTCTAATGTGGGATCTACATGTCTTTTTAAAATGTAAGTGTGGGGTAACTGAGAACCCTTCCCTTTCCACACTGCTGTAAGATACACTGGTTTTCCATCAATACTAAACTGATTCAATAGGATTTTCTACAATTGTTACTGTGACTTAATAACAGATTCACTATAACAATATTCACACCATAAACAATTTATGCACAGGCACATAAGCAAAGAGGTATTTACATCTATATCCATGTGCATAAAGGCACCCATCAAAAATTCCCCTTGGGTTCAGTGAAATGCTCATACCAAATCCCTTAGTGTTTCTCAGCAGGCAGGGGTGTTACCTTGAATAGAGTGTGTGTATGTGGGTATCAGCCTAGACCTCATCGTCAGCGAAGGTCTTTCAAGTATTGCAAACTTGCTAATGAGCTCTGAGAAGTGTCCCACTCACAGGGAAATGTTGGCACAGCCTGCTGCAGTTCAGGAGAGCAAAAAGGACCTCACCTGGGACCACTCCTTACAGGGTTGCAAGATGATTGCCTTCAGTCATCAGTCAATTTTCATCTTGGCCATAACCCAAGTGGATAATTACTGAAATTATTCAAAAGTCCAGTAAGAATATTACAATTTCATTCAGCTAAGATTCTTTTTTTCAGAAGGTCTTGTAGCAATGGTACCATTTCAGTTGGGTGATGATTCAGGCAAATAATTTACCAAAGCTAATAAGGATAGCTACTTATCCTTTGTTCCCCACTTTGGTCAAGCAGCTGATGTTCATGTTACAGTCAGAATTGTTGCCACCTTTACCATGAAAGAGCTCCTGATATGGTCAAGGCATGATTCACCCCTCAGCTGGTTTTGTCAAGGCTTATTAGGAGCTCCTGGGATTGTAGAGCAGTCATGAGTTAAACTGCATTTAGATATCTATAAGTAATGTATAAATTAAGAATCTATTTTGAAGGAAATGTATTAATGTATCTTTACTGAAAATTTCTTTCAAAATATTTAAGATGATTTTTACAAGTCAGGTAAGTACCTAATTCAGCAAGTGATCTTTGAGTGACCAAAAAAAAAAGAAGCTGGACTGAAAATATTATCACTGTCAAAAGGACATATACCAGGAGAGACATTCTGTCAGTTGAGCAAATGGGCTCCACAATGCTTTGACCCAGTATCTTCTTCAAATTCTCCATTAGAACCACCAGAGACATATGTGTGAGACCTTTCTCTGCCTTGAGGCCCTCAGTACAGCAGTGGCCCTTCCTGGCATGGGTCAACCTGCCTCACGGTCTGCTCCATGACCCAGGATGCAAGTTCAGCCCAGCCAGGGCCCCCAGTCCCTGCTCCAGTGATGTCTCTGCCCTGTCTGCCCCTACCTGACTGTCTTTGGGCAAGTTGATTTCCTGCAGTGATCTCAGACATGGGTTTTTCCTGTCTTTCCTAATGCTTGCCAAGCCCTCTGCCTCCATCTGGGTGGCCTGACTGCCTGCTTCCAGCTGTGGAACCGTATCTGTGACTGAGGTGACAGCCTAGCTACACCGTGGTCACCCACTCTGGAGACCAGCACCCCTCCTGTTGCCCCTGATGTCCTGTCCAGCTACTCTACCTGGACAGCCCCAAGTCTTGGGTATCTCTAAAGCAAAAAGCTTTTCCAAGTGCTGTTGGTTTACCTTGCAGAACTGAATTCTTAAATCATTTCTACTAAGAGCAAGTGTGTGCTTGTGCAGCCATTAGGAAAGGGAACTAACTAGTTCACAACCAGCACTATTGAGAAATTAATGCTACGCTATTGCTAACAAGGACATTTGAGAACCTCAGACTTTCCTATTTCTTATGGGTTTGGCTGTGCAGTAGTACAAATGCCAGGAGTCCACAGAGAGCACAATGTAGAAGGCAGTCTGCAAACTACTGCAAAGCCTCATAAGGAATCAGATTTTAATTAGGCTACTTGAGTAGTAGAACTGTAGAACTTTACAGCAGCAAAGCACAGTGTTTGGCCCAGTGCCCTATGGATTGATGCTGTGAAGGTACTTGAGTGAGATTATAGGGTTGTGACTTCCTGATGCTGTGAAGGTACTTGAGTGAGATTATAGGGTTGTGACTTCCTGTAGTTTAGGTGAACAAGGGGGCTCTGTGCTGTAGTCAGACCTGCACTTCTCACCCTCCCCCCAGCCCCTGATCTTGTGGTGCTTCCTGTGGCATCAGGCAATTACCGTCGTCCTTCCCGCTGAAACTAAATCTTGTAGCAAAAAGAATCACAAACAAATGAATGAAATGCACATTTGTTAGGCAGCAAAGAGAGAACTGAGGGCATTTTGTGGGCAAGAAGTGAATAGATTTAGAAAAATAATTTCTCTTGAGACACCCTCCTGAGGAAAAGTGTCTTGGAAGCTGCCATGCTTGTGTTGGGCCAACATTCACTGGCTGTCCCTTGGATTGGGCTTTCCCTCCTGCTCTGCAGGAGGAAGATCTGATGCTGGGATCTTGGTCCCATGATAGGTCTCACATGGCAAATTGATATATTTGCTGAAGCAAACATTGGGGCATTTACCACATTTGAAAAATGGAAGGTCTTACAGACTGTTTGGAGAGTGGAGCCTGTTATAAACTTCAAATTCAGTTTTAAAGAGTTACAACCTTGTGGATCTGAGCTTCATGAATGATGTGATGTAAACATATAGTCCTAAAGCATGCATTTTCCATGGACTGAAATTTAGGATTTGAGGCAACTAGTGATTTTTTTCTAGGCTGTTTTATATTTTTAGTAACCACCTCAGTAACAGGATTCTCAGGGAACCTGGGGAATGTTTTCCATGTGTCAATCAAATACTTCCAGATATGTCATTAATTTCCCTGTGCTTCGTCCTTTCATCTATAAAATGAAAGTTGTTTGTATTGTTGGTGTCTGAAGGATATGTCTATTTTTTAGATATAATGTAATCTGGAAAGAATCAAATACACAAAGTGTATTTGAAGTTAGCATACATAATCCAGAAAACCTTGCAAGAAATTGGTATTAAAATAAATTCTGAGAAGTGAACACTTTGAATGTGAATTAAATTTTCAGATAATGAAATATTCACTGGTAATAGCATAGGAGACGCAAACTTTATTGTTTATACCTTTATATTGTAACCTACATTAGTTTTGTCCATTTGAAGCTCTATTCTTCCAGTGCAGACCTATTTTTAACATAAAAGTCAATGAAATTGTGCAAAATCTTTCCAAATTCTGCCATCATATAGAATTAGTGCTTGGATGTCTAACCTCACAAATAGAAGTAAATTTTAGCCAGAGCTAGGAAAAGTCCTGCACATTCTGGTTAGCTATAATGATCTTAAAAATAAAATAAAATAAGGATCCGAGTTATAACAGAAAATTGAACTGGGACTTTTGTTAAATATATGATATGTATTGATTTGTATTGCCTTCCATTCTAAGCCAATTACATATTCTTTTTCATTAAGAAAAAGACATAAAATATGCCTTACATAAATGTCTTAATCATTTGCCTTTTTAATTCTGCTCAAGATGATCTAAATGATTAATCAAAATTAATGCTGAAGTTAATACCTTAAAAGACACACATTCTTTACCATTAAGAAGGGCAAATACTACCTCTTCCCTCTCCTTCTATTTTTTAAATACTCTTTTATTTTATCTTCACTAAGGGGATAACTATTAGAAGGGTAACCCCCAAATCTGTACATAAAGCAGTTATTTAATTTAGCATAAATTATGCAATTCATTAGATTTTACCTAAACTTAAGTTTCTAAATTGTATTTCAAGAAGTTATTCAGCCAAATGGAATACTGATTCTTATGCTCATATAACTCTTACATTAAGATAATTTGCCCGTATTTAGAAAACAAAGTGAATTGCTCAAAAAGTTGATTTATAAAAGACTAAGCATTTCATTTCATATACTATATTAGTAATTTCAAATGTTCATTTCCTTGCCTTTTTGAAAAAAAGTTAATGTGCAGGACCAGGTTAATAGAACTAGCTTATTATATGTATACTGTCCTGTGTCTTTTCTTAAAATACGAATATATTCTAAAGCACATAAAACTTTAAATCAGCATTGTTTTGTCATGCTAAAGGAGTATCAGAGTAAAATATGCAGTTTCTGTAGAACGATAGTTGAGAAGAAATTACAGTAATCCAGGAAAATGAATGCAGTACAAATTGGTATAAATTTTTAAAAAAGCTTTATCATTCTGAGAAAATCTTTACATTTGATTATAACTTGTGATTCAATTTTAGGATGAGGTAAACACATTTCTACAGAATTGAACACTTGTATCTTGGACAGGATCCTGTTTGCGAGTAGATCCAACAGAAGCAAATTTACCTAAAATAAGATTTAAGATATAGTAAAAACTGGACAATTGATGAATATGCTGAAAATTTACTCGTTCTTGTTGAAAACTAGACTTCTGGGTGTCTAGGTAACTTAGCTATTTTGCAAATCCTCAGCTGTTATAGACGGTTAGCTCAAACTTAGACCTGAGTAAGTTCCTGAAACAAAAAACATCTACATGCAGAAAACATTCTGTGTGGAAGAAATAAAGATTTTTCCATCTTTCATAATATAATCTTATGGAATCAGGATGTTGATACCTAGCTATACACCCTTTCCCCCTAGAATTGGCATTTGCCTTAAAACCCCATTGGAACATTGGAGTATACCAGCTGATGGGATAGACACTAGACAGTTTTTGTTTGTATCGTTGTAATACTGTGTAATTTAATTGATTTAATTGATAGCAAGATTTCATGCAACATGTCAGTGGTAATTCAAGCAGCCTATTCTGTAGTTTGGATGCAAGAGACTGGCTGGTGATGATGCCATAGTTTCCCAGTTAGCAAAAAGCAAGGTTAAAAGCACTCCATTCATCCCACTCTGTCAATTTGCCAACTGGCACTGGAACATGGAACCCAGGAAGAAGATGTATTTACTCTGTGGGTGGCAGTTTGGAAGGGAGAACTCTGATCTTTACTCTCAGCTTTTATTTTATATATTTGATTTTCCTAGTAGTCAGTGGGTAGGTTCATAGTTTGCAAGGGTTTTGCAGCCTTTTTTCAGAGTTTTTCTTTTCTAAAATTCTAAAATTCCCCTACTAATTCCCCAAGCTAAACTAATTTCCACCCTAAGCCTTCTCTTAGGAACAACTATTACAATCTCAAGTAATCACTGAACAATAGCATGAACTGGCCTAGAAATCAGCACCCTAACCATCCTACAATGTATCTCAAAACCCCACCATCCATGAGCTGTCAAAGCTGCAACCAAATATTTTCTAGTCCAAGCGGCAGCATCAACATTAATCTTATTCTCCAGCACAACCAACGCATGATTACTGGGCAATGAGATATTACCCAACTCACCCACCCCATTTCATGTCTTCTTCTGACAACAGCCATCAACTATTTTAATAAATATTTTAATGTGATGAATCTGTGTGGAAATCATCCATGGAATTTCATTATCTAAAGCTTTTGAGAAAAGTAGTTATTTGTGGGGTTTAGTCCACTTCTGTTAATTCACTTCATTTTCTCCTGCCCACCTATGTCCTTGACTATCTGTAATGCTGCAGTAGCTGTTAGTGAAAACATGGTAGTTTTTGTTTCAAAAATGTTAGAAACTTTATTAAGGGGCACTAGACTAAGCACAGACATCTATTAAAGATTCACAGTTCAGACTCCCTTCTGTATTTGAAGTCTGTACCAACATTTATGTTTGAAATTAAGGGGAAAGTAATGTTCTTAGAAAGATACAAATTTATATTAGGGTATTATATGACAATGTGTATTTGTGCTCTCAGTAACCAATATTTTTATACTGCAGGCATAATTTACCAACTAGACTGAACAAATGAAGGCAATGTCCTGAATAATATCATTCTCAGAGTAAAATGTTGGTATCAAAGCAAGGCATTTGAAGACATAAAAGGAAAAGTTAATGACATTATCCTTGAATCTTCATGACTTTCCTAAAGGTGAATGTATTAAATAAGAACTGCTGAAGTGTTGTTGGCACTGTTTTATGCATCCCATCTGTTAGTCATAATATTACATCAGCTAATTAATGCATGTTACCTTGTGTGTAAAACAACATGTATTCTGGTGACTGCAGAGTCAACCTGAAAGTGGTTCTCAATGAAGCTGTTTGGCATTTTTGTGTCAGAAAGTTAGGGATTTTCACAGTGGAAATTTCTGTTTCCATTAAAGGATTCAAGATTTAAAAATCTGTACTTTTTTTTAAAACTTGTGCAGAAAAAAATATCTTTAAATCATTACTTTTTGCTTTCTAGAATGCTTTGTTTTAAAAATGTTAAGGATTTTGTAATGCTATTTTGTCTTTATTTTTCTGTGCACTGCATTTGATGTAGCTGATAGTGTGCTTCCACTGACAAGTATAAATTGTCAAAAATTGTATTATGACATGACAGTAGCAATGGTGCACAACTAATAAAATCTAACAAAGTCTGTCATATTTGCTTTGGTTTTGTTGGGTTTTTTGGGGTTTTGTTGTTTTGGTTTTTTTTTTAAAATCGTGAAGGGCAGCTGCTACTTAACACTGAAAAAATGTATTCCAGACTGAAACTGTTATCCTTTCTGTTTGCAGTGGTGTGGTTCGCAGTCCTGAAGGATGGAATGTCGTCTGGAGGGACTTGGACAAACTCGAGAACTGGGCCCATGGGAACCTCATGAGGTCGAACAAGGCCAGCTGCAAGGGGTTGTGACGACCTCAGTACCAATACAGTCTGGGGGATGAACAGATCAAGAGCAGCCCTGCAGAGAAGAACCTGGAGGTTGAGAAGCTAGACACGAGCTGGCAATGTGCTCTTACAGCCCAGAAAGCCAAATGTATCCTGGGCTGCATCAAAAGTAGTGTGGCCAGCAGGTTGAGGGAAGTGATTCTGGCCCTCTGATCTATTCTGGTGGAATGCCACCCACAGTACTGCATCTAGCTCTGGGTTCCCTAGCATAAGAAGGACATTGATCTGTTGGAGTGAATCTGGAGGAGGGCCACGAAGATGTTCAGAGGGATGGAGTACCTCTGCTAGGAAGAAAGGCTGAGAGAATTGGGTTCGTTCAGCCTTGAGAAGAGAAGGCTTTAGGGTGACCTAACTGCAACCTTCCAGTGCCTGAAAGGAGCCTGCAAGAAAAATGGAGAAGGACTTTTTACAAGAGCATGTAGTGACAGGACAAAGGAGAATGGATTCAGACTGACAGAGTGTAGATTTAGTTTAGATATTAGGAAGAAATTCTTTACTGTGAGGGTAGTGAGGCACTAGAACAGGTTGCCCAGATAAGGTGTGGTTGCCCATTCCTGGAAGAGTTCAAGGCCAGGTTGGATGGAACTCTGATCAACCTGGTCAAGTGGAAGATATCTCTAACCATAGCAGGGGTGTTGGAACTAGATGATCTTTAAGGTCCCTTCCAACACAAGCCTTTCTATGATTCTGTGATGATTCTATAAAACAGCTGAACCAGTTCTAAGTTCCCCTAATTATCCTGGAATGTGTTTGAGATGAATATCATATGTCTCTTGTAGCAATTAAAGACAAGTCTATTTGGTTCCTGAGGCAGCAAGGTTGTCCATCACTGGTGTAAAATTTTGTTTATATCAGATGTGCTACTCAGATAAAATATTTTGTTTTGCAGTGAGGCAAGAAATACAAAAATAAGACAGTTTCTTTCTACATAATGCTCTTTCTACCAAATCTTACCTTCCTGGGTAACAGTTGGCTCCCAAGGTATTTCTTGGTTTTTTTTAAACAATCACTTTACTAGATGCTAAAAACCTGTGCAACTGCAGCTAAGTCTTTTCGGCAAGCCATTTACTTCTCCCTTCGTGTATGGATCTAGTGTAGATAGTTTTTGATTAATCCATTGTTTAAATGAAACTGTTGTTTACATATTCAAATATATGGATTCTGTATCTAACCATAAAAATTTTAACTATAAAATATACCAATGTGTCATTTTCACAGCTAGCTGTGTGTGTGGATAATGCAGTTTAATTATCTGTGATCTGGGTCATTATTGTTTACTTTCTTTTACTTTTTTTAAAATAATATCACATGAGGATTTTGTCACTTAGTAGAACTAAATCCGTCCTTCCTCCTACTATTTTGAAAGCTAATAATATTTCTGACTACTGCCAATATATCTTTTTTATTACCATTTGTATACAAAATAGCAAGCATATATAACCCACAACTTCAGAAACATTCTGGTGTTCTGGTTTAACTCCAGCCAGGAACAAAGCACCATACAGCCAATCACTCGTTCCATGCCAGTGAAGAGAATTGAAAGGGTAAAAGTGCAAAAAACTTGTAGGGTGACATAAAGACAGTTTAACAGGTAAAGCAAAAACTCCATGTGCCTTTGCTGTGTGAAAACATAGCAAAATAAGGAATTCATTTTCTCTATTTCCAGGGAGATGTTTAGCCATCTCCAAGAAAATGATAACTTGAGAAGACAAATTTACTCTAAATTTAGACATTTACTCTAAATGTTGTATGTCATGTCTTTCCCCTCCTCCCACCGCCTCACTCTCCTCATTCTCCTTCTCCTTTTTCCTCTCTGTTTTTTTACTGAGCATGATGCCGTATGGTATGGAATATCCCTTTGGTCAGTGGGGGCTAGCTGCCCCAGCTATGTCCACTCCCTGTTTCTTGTTTATTCCCAGCTAGTGGGGTGATGCAAGAATAAGAAAAGACCTTGACTCTGTGTAAGCACTGCTCAGCAATAGCTCATCCCTGCCTTATCACCACGGTTTTCAACACAATTCCAAAACATAGTCCCATGCCAGCTACTATGAAAAAAATTCACTCTGTTCCAGCCAAAACTACTACATCCAGAAAAAAAAACCATTAAATATTTCTGCCTTTACTGTGAGAATATCATGATCAGTTTTACAGACATAGAATTTTCACAGAATCACAGAATGATTATGTACAAAAAAAGTTTTTATAACTGTAAATCATGATGACTGAGATTATGTGAGGCTTTTGGCAGTTAAAAGGAAAGGTGCTAGCAATGGAATACTTCAGATTGGAGCCAGGATTTTATATCATTCTAGATATTGAGTGAAATAAGAGTGTTCGTCCAGATTTCTATCATCTATATATGAAGAACATGTTTATCAATTTGCAGAGTTGGTGAGAATATGTCTATACTGGTGCAATGTTCAGCCATCTGTGTAACAATGCCTTAAAGTCTCAGTCTGTCTCTGCCAGTAATTCTGTCTTCTAAATTAACTTCCTCCATCGTTCTTCTAACAGCTTTATCTGTTGCTAAAGAATTTTGGCTGAAAAGAATGGGAAAAAAATGATAATCACACTATTTGCTAGTTATATTTTAATGAATTTATAAATTTATGGGAAGTATTTTTGTATTGTAAATTTACAGATAGGCAAATCAGATTCATCCAAAGAAGGAAGATTAGTGAATTAGTGACTCCTGGAAATGTACTCTATTTTTCCTTTTTGTTTTTTTTTTAAAGATGACCTCTATTTTTGCCTCAGACAAATCTTTCTTGCTTTAAAATTAGGATTATAATAACATTTTTTTGCTCCTAGACTCTGTAATAGTGGGAGAAAAAAAGACTGCTTTAGATCTTTCAATATAATAAAATATTTTTGCTTGCTTTACTAGAAAGATCTATTATTAATGGCACTGGAGTTCAGTTTTTGATGACTTTCCTATTTCTTATGTGTTCAGTGTGATATTTTCCAAAAACTTCTTTGTTAACTGCCTCTCATCCTACTTTTGCTAATATATTTTGTGTCAAGATTTAGGTGTAAATCCACTGGTAAACAGGTTTTGTAACTTGCAAGAGTCTTTTTTTTTTTTTCCCTAAATCTTAACACATGTAAAATTCTTTGGTTTAACAACAACTATTAGATAGAAATAAGTTGCTTAGGCTGAAATCCAGTGTATACATAGAATATATGTGAATGTGTATTGAAGAAAGGGTTACCTTTGAAGGCAGAACCCTCTGTTAGCCCTATAGGGTCACAGGTTCTATCAACTTCTCTCTGTGTGCTAGCTCTAATTCCAGCCACCACAACCATATTGTTAATAAATAATATTTTATGCTCCTGACAGAGTAAAAGACTTCTATTTAACAGATATGATACCTCAAGGAAAAAGAAAAAAAAGAATTATAGTAAATGCTCTTAAACAACTGACACTAATTTTATTGGGTATTTCCTATTGTTCGTAAATAAGATGAAATATTGCCAAACACCCAGATGTAATTAGTTGGCTACTGATAATATGGCCGTAGTTAACGACAATTCCTATTGAAGTATATTAAGCATAATTTAATTAAGGAAAAGAGGGCCATTCATTATTACTTGTTAATAGGACCTTCAGGACAAGTAAAAAAATAATGTATTTAATTAGTGGTAACTGAAAAAAACCTTGAACTTAGTTCTTAGTTAAATTGACTGCTTTATGTAGGAATCTTCAGTGTAGTTCCTTGGCCCATATGCAACACCAAAGAGAAGGCTCTGTGCCCCAAAGGAAAGTAGATCCTTGAGCATATTGGGCAGAGAGATGAGGGGTATAAAGAATTTTTTACTTATGAAAGTCTTCCAGTAGGTGTCTAAACAAGAATATGTATTTATTTAGTTTATATTATTTTCTGTTCTATCTGAAATTGGCTTGGATGCCAAACCATGGAAACATACTCAATTACTGAATATTTCTATGAGCTGTTGTATGCTATCAGCCACCACTGACACTTGTGAGAGACAAGAATATTCATTAGGAGGTCTTCTACACTCTGCAAGATCAGATGACAGGAAGAGGATACGGGATTATTATCATTAGTAATCCTGCTGAAGGTAGAAGAGTTGGCAAACATTTTAGAGCAAAAATTTGGTCAGTCTTATCAAAGAACAAATCCAGTGTCACTGCTGCCATTTTACCCTAAGTCCAGAATGTCAAAAATTCACCTAGGACTTGCAAAATGAAGGTTTAGATTCCTCTGCTTCCTGATCTGGAACCGAATCTATATATGACTTTGACACTAAATTCACTGACCAAGTCTCAAACCTTCATATGTTTTACTTGTAGTTCATTACAAGGTAGAAATTTCTTAATTGGTTCTACTTTTATTTGTTGTGGTAGAAACCAGAATTGCAGGATTGGAATTACAGAAACACACAGACTTACAGAATAGATGAGTTTTGGAGGCATCTTTGGAGGTCATGTGTTCCAGCTCCCTATTCAAGCAGGGCCACCTAGAGCAGGTTGTTCAGTACCACATCTGGATGACTTTTGAATATCTCAAAGGAGTGAACTTCCACAATCTTTCTGGGCAACCTGTTTCAGGGCCAAATCATTCCCACTGTGGAAGAGTGTTTCCTGATGTTCAGATGGAAACTCATGTGCAAAGCCTCTTTCTCTGTCAGTAAATGACACTAAAAAGAGCCTGCATTCATCTTTACAACCTCCCTTCAGGTGTTGATATACACTAGTGAGATCTTCTAGCCTTCTTCTCTCTAGACTGAACAGTCCCAGCTCTTTCAGCCCCTCATAATCTGAGTGGTGCTCCAGTCTCTTAATCATTTTAGTGGCTTTTCTCTGGATACTGTATAGTCCAGATATAGCCTCACCAGTGCTGAGTTGTGGGAAAGGATCATCTATTCCTCATTCTATTCCTTCCCTTTAGGAGGAATGACAACATTCCTTCCAATGCATCCAGGGGTGCCATAAGCCCTCTCACCTGCAAGGGCATGTTGCTGGCTGATTTTCAACTTTGTGTCCACTAGGAACTCCAAGATCTTTTCTGCACAGCTTCTTTCCACATCGTTGGACTCCAGTATGCACTGCTGTATTAGGTTATTCCTCTGGAGATGCAGGATTTTGCATTTCTCCTTGAAATTCATGAGGTTGCCATCAAATCATTTCTCCAAACTCCCAAGGCTGCTTTGGATGGCAATACAAGCCTCTCGAATATCAATGGCTCCTCCCAGTTTTGTGTCTTTTGTGAACTTCCTGAGGGTACACTCTGCCCCATCCTCAAGAAAGGTGTTGAACAGGATCAGATCCAATATTGACCCCTGGGGTATGCTGATCCTTGTTGGTCTCCAACTAGACTTCATACTCCTGCCCTCTGGGCCCAGTCATTTAGTCAGTTTTTAATCTGTCTCATTGTCTGCTCATCCAGATCATACTTTTGGAGTTTCAGTATGGGGATCTCTGAAAGACAGTGTCAAAAGCATTAGTGAAATCATGAAAAACAGGAATCACTGCTCTTCCTTTGTCTACCAATTGGTTGGATCTGTAAGGATACATCAGACTATATTTGTATAAATGAAAAGTTTTTATACATTCAAAATCAAGATCCATGTATTTAGAACGGCCTATTAAATTCTTTGGAGTTAAACATGAGAAAATTATGTTGTTAAGGAAACTTTCCTGTGTGACTATCCAGGAGCCCTTCTGGTAGTCGCATGCACACCACCTAAGCTAGGACCAAAATCCCTTTGCAGAGAGTGGCTCCTGTGAAGCAACAGGTGCCCTGCTTGACTCTTTACACACACTACACTCACATTGAACATTTCTTCATCAGCTCGACCTCAGGTTTCCCATAGCAGTCTTGAATATCTTGATCCCTAAAATTAGTTATGGTGAAATAAAAAAGTACCAACTTGATCTAGGTGCCTCTGAGGAGGGATCAGAAACAAAGGAAACCCTGGGCTTTTTCACCCTTACAGTCTAAGGGGCCAAAAGTCTGGGGTCCTTGGCTCCTGCTGTGTCTCAGTGTCTGGCCACAGATCCCTGTGCCCTTTGTAATGCAAAGGGTTGATACCAGTTCATGTCTCTTGCCTCCAGCTCCTGCCCTTGCAGAGCTCAGTCTGTAGCCCACACCAAGCTACCTGCTCTGTGGGTATTCCTCAAGTTATTTAATTAATGTACAGAGCTACACGTCTTCACTAATGTTGCCCTTTTTTGGCTACTACAAATAACTACATTTTCAGTATATATTAATTTCTGAAATAAGATGGTTAATTTTCATATTTGATAAAATATTTAGTGGCCCTTGAATTAAAGAATATGGTACTTTTTAATAAAATTGAATCAGAGGAAAGTAGTAAAGCCAAATATTAAAAAGGAACCCATCACAAAATATTGTGGGGTATTTTTTTTTAATTTGTTTGTTTGTTTTGTTTCAAAAGGCAGTCTTTGGGGTTATCAGATAACTTTGTTCAACTTGCCAGCTCTTCAGTTTTAAGTGTACAAGCTCAAGAAACACAACAGAGAGAAATTTTGTTTCATCATATACTTTTAATTTTTATTTAGTGTAGACATCAGTATGCACTGAGGAACATACATCCAAGGGTTCCTAAACTTCAAAGTTCAGAAATCTAATTTGCACTTTAGAGGACATACATGAAGGGCTTCAGTCAATACAGTGAGTTTCATTCTGTTTCTGTATTCAGTATTTGATAGCCTTGTCTAGTAATTCAGTCACATATCTCATTTGCATGAAGTTTCTTTTAAATGTCAGAATTGAGATATGACAATAAGTATTCACTTTGATTAACATGTTAAAGATTTTTTCTTGACCTTAAATGAAGACAGTGCTTCAAAATGTAATCAGATCTTTAAACCAGGTGGAGATTGAGGCAGGAAAATATGACAGTGCAATATATACAGGCTCAGGGCCAAAGCATTTTGCTATTTCCTAACATACTTTTTATACAACTGGTATTCAGAGTTTTAATTCAAATACAATAGAAAAGGTATTTTGATACTCTTTTTATCTATCCTTTTAAGAATTCAATTTAGGTCTAAAAATGTGAGTACATGTTTGAGTGACTTGATTTTGTATCTTTGTTTGTGGGATTTTGTTTTGTTTTGTTTTTTTCAAATAATCTTCACTGCATTTTGGGTTAGTGGGACAATAGCAGGTCTGCATATATATATATTTAAAAATTGCAAAATTTATTTTAACAGATTTTACTGTGTTAAGGCAGGTGTAATGGGTAGATTATAGTAAAGATAACACCTTTTCAAGGTTTTTCATTTGTTTCATAAAGCATATGCATTCCATGTGCAATTAAAGGATGGACACAATGAGCCAAACAATACTAAATATCAAGTGTATTAAAATAAATTACATTTCCTTGCAATAAGTTTTCAAGCAGAAATAGGAAAGGTTAAGCAAATTGTAACTATCCTAATGAGACCTTAGTCTGATAAATAACACCAGGTTAAAAATAAAATAAAACCAGAAAGTTAAATGTGGGCAATTGAATATAAGGTGTAATTCAGTGCTATTTTTCAAATTCATGTTTCTATAGGAGTATAATATTCTCTTCCAGTAAGAATCAAGAATCATTTCGGTCCTGAGGTGACATTGCTGTGCTGAGTAGTTTTAGTTTGAATTAAATCCAAGTTTGATCAGAAAATTGGCTATTATTTTACTCACATGAACATGGAAAGTTTCAGCTCATGAGTGTTTGAGGAATAGACACAAGATGCAATGAATACAAATAAAATGCAAGTGAAAGACAAGGAGGATGATATTTTTGAGGGAGGCTGTGACCCCATGTGGTGGAAGAAATTTAGTGGAGGTTTCCCACTTATTGGACAGTAACTCTTGCCAATGAAGAAATGGCATGTGTGGAGAAGTCATAAGAAAGAGAAGCTTTCTCAGTTGAATATGACTAAAGTCTTCTATTCCCAAAAGAATTAGTTCATAGCTGCTTAGGTTTCTCGGTGAATTCTGAACAGCAAGTCAGCAGATGGAAAAATGCCGGACAATGCTTGTTATGTACATTAGACCAGCAAATCTCTTTCAAGTGTGTCCCTAGTAGCTAGACTAGACAATTACATTCTTGAAAGATGTTGGTAAATCCTGTCTGACCAGATTACTTGACTGATATATTGCATCCAAACCCTAAGCACTAAATTTAGGTCATGGATTCTGCAACAGTATCTAATGCTCAAAGTTTATGTTTTTTTGCAAGCTCATTTTGTAACACTGTTTACTTTTATGACCTTCTATATCCTAAATCTACACAACTCTAGTTCTGTTGCTCTAAGAATCAGCAACACCACATCACATACAAACTTATATTTCTGAATCTATCAAGGTTTTTTTGGAAAAAAAATAAAAAGGCACTTGGCTTGCTGTAAATAATTTAGGTATAGTTGCCTCATTATCGTAAATTTCCCACGTAAACAATAGTTCTGGCTATCCATGCAGTTTCAGAAGCAGTTAAAAATTTGTGCAAATTAGTTGAAGTAGTTTAGCTAAAGAGGAATAGAGAAAACTGATTGGTCAAAGTGCTATTCAATTGATGTTTTTCTATAGTGGATTCATAGCATAATACAAAAACTCTTGGGGCCATGTTCTGTTCACTTCAATTCAATGCACTAATCAGAAGTATACCTGGCTCCCAATGTTTGTTCCTTGTGTTGCTTTTCAAGTTCAACTATTTCCTACAGGATTTAATAAGCTTGGTAAATTAGTATTTAAATGTGTATCTTTTTCTTCATCATGTTTGAATGAACTGGGTAATGCTTTTGTTTTTATGGTGTGCTATGACTAAACCACATAAAACTTCCCATGTATTCTAAGAAAATGGGGGAAGAGGCAGCAAAGTATTTTATAGAATTATTAATTTGATTAATTATGATTGGTTTGTTTGTTTGTTTGTTTGTTAGACCTATGTCTTAATGATTAGTACTTATTACAAAAGGACTTGATGTGAAACTCTAAATGTAATTCTGAATTGCTGTGTAAATATACACCTTTCTAAACATAAATAAAGAAAGCTGAAAAATTAATAATGAATATTCAAGACTCAGGCTCTGAATGGTGTTCAGCACTTATTAAAGACATTTGGAGTTAGAATACTCTGCAGTTTAAAGTCTGAGATCCTGATGGAACTGACAACAGTCTCTTAATCAAAATAATGGATAGCAAATAACTTTACAAAACAGTCTGAAGTTGCATCATAAAAAACAGACATTCCTCTAAGGTTCATTTATACTCATTCTTGATAAAACAGTGCTAACCTAACTAAAATTTCAATATGTAATTTGTATATTCAAGACTGAACAGTACATATTTACTTCTTCTTTTAAACTCTCTTCTTTTAAGATTTTTCAAGATTTCCCCCCCCCAAAAGCATGTATTTTGTAGGCTGAATAAGACTATGTTTTTAAACCTAACTCTTTGTCCACTGTGTCTGAATTTGGTTTGAAGGTAGTTCAATTTCAATGATTCTGTATATTTGTCATTAAATATATCGGATTTTTTTCTGTTAGGCTACGTCATCAGAAAACACAAACATTCAGTGGAGTTAGGGATAAATAGTACTTATTTTACAGAGTTTTCCTATGAGCAATATGATGAAGAGATGAGTTTAACTATTTCTGTTTCACTACTACTGAAACCAGAACAGAGAAAGTGAAATGATTTATCCAATGTATCACAGCATTAGGGCAGGTCATCCTAGCCTACTGCTGTACACAGTGCTCAAGATACCATTTATAGTCACTGCTTCAAATAACAACTTTTCTTTAAAGTACAACAATCCAATCTCTCTTACATTGCATTATCCTTGGCTTATACTTCTCAATGACTTTTTAAAAGTTTCATCTCATGAGGTCTCTACCTCAAATCAGTCACAATTCAGTGCAAGCTCCTGATATTGTATCATCTGTGACAAATTAGTCCAATAGTCAGAATGCACAGGCATGTGGTATGTGGATGTGAATTGGAAGGGGCAACAATTTAGTTAAGTCCACTGGGATACAGCCATGCAACTCCTATTAGCATTAATGAAAATCAGACAGCTAAATCTCAATGTGTTTTGCTGAAAATGTTCCCTGACATGTCTGATGGAATACCATTTTCATATTAAGTGCTTGCAAATGTGCTGGTGCTGCTCCATAAAACCTGATATCCTAGAAAAAATTCCCATATCTTTTATACTTTATAGAAAAGATGATCTCCTGGAATTGTTCACTGAATAACTCTAGAGGATGCTGTTCATCGCTTTTATTGATGAGAAAGTTGTCATCCATGTATAGCCTCAGTTGAATGGGCATGGGTTTAAAGCATTATGTTTTTGATTAACCATCAAATTGTCAGCTAAAAATTAGTTGATTCACACGTTCATTTTTTTTTTCTTCTTCTTGCTCTATCCATAAACCTGACAGATCCACAGGTCTCTCTGGATTCTGGCAAAGTTACTGATTGTCTGGATGTTCCATCATAGAAGTTTAGCTAGTTCTGTTTGAGACAGCAATGGTAGATTTACAGTTTTTTAGTTCAGTAGTGATTTGTAGGTAACTGTTATCAGTGGAGTGAATGAGTCTAATTTAGGGCAACCTGTTTGAGAGAAAAGTTTATTAAGGATGATTCAATGCATAACTGATCTCTTACCCTCCACTAGGTATTTTTCAAACATACTTGCATGGTATGAATCATAGAACAGTTTGAGTTGGAAGGGAGTTTGAGGATCATCTAGTTCCGACACCCCT
This sequence comes from Sclerurus mexicanus, assembly GCA_013396755.1. NCBI lineage: Eukaryota > Metazoa > Chordata > Aves > Passeriformes > Furnariidae > Sclerurus > Sclerurus mexicanus. Next base: position 1,457,803 of record VWZF01001682.1, on the reverse strand, counting down.
GCCAAGGACAGGGACACCTTTGACTATACTAAGTTGCTCAAAGCCTAATCCAACCTGGCCTTCAACACTTCCAGAGATGGGACATCTACATGGAGCATCCTGTTTCAGTGCCTCACCACCTTCCAGTAAAGAATTTCTTCTCAGAATCACAGAATCACAGAATATGCCAAGTTGGAAGGTTTCCGCAAGGATCATTGAGTCCAGCTCCTGGCCCTGCACAGGACCTTCCCCAAGTGTCACACTCAGAGTATCATCCAAATGTTTCTTGAACTCTGTCAGGCTTGGTGCTGTGACCACTTCCCTGGGGAGCCTGTTCCAGTGCCCAACCACACTCCGGGTCAAGAATTCAACCTAAACCTCCCCTGATACAACTTCAGACCATTCCCTTGGCTCCTGTCACTAGTCACCACAGAGAAGACATCAGTGTCTGCCCCTCTTTCCCTCACAAGGACGTTGTAACTGCAATGAGGTCTCCCCTCAGCCTCCTCTTCTCCAGGCTGAACAGACCAAGTGCCCTCAGCCACTCCTCATACGGCTTCCCTTCAAGGCCTCCACCATCTTCATTGCTCTCCTTTGGACACTCTCTAAGAGCTTAATATCTTTCTTACATTGTAGTGCCCAAAACTGCACACAATATTCAAGGTCAGGCTGCATCTGTGCAGAGCAGACCAGGACAATCCCCTCCCACAACTGGCTGGTGATGCTTTGCCTGATGCCCTCCAGGACACGGTTGGCCCTCCTGGCTGCCACGGCACTGCTGACTCATATTCAACTTGCCATCGACCAGGAGCCCCAAGTCCCTTTCCATGGCACTGCTGTCCAGCATCTCATTCCTCAGTCTGTGTGTACATCTGGGGTTGTCACATTCCATGTACAGAATCCATCACTTCCCCTTGTTGAACTTCATTTGGTTGGTGATTGCCCACTGCTCTAATTTGTCAAGGTCCCTCTGCAGGGCCTCCCTGCCTTTGAGGGAGTCAATAGCTCCTCACAGTTTTGTGCCATCTGCAAACTGTATCCCTTCCAGTCTTGCATCCATGGGTCTGATGACACTATTACCCTCTGTGCTCAACCTGCTCACCCACTACATGATGTGTTTATCCAGCTGTGGGATGGACATTTTGTCCAGAAGGATCCTGTGAGAGACTGTATTGAAAGCTTTCAGTAGCCAGAAGCCATCAACTGGCTTCACTTGACCAACTAGGTGGGATACCTTGTCATAAAAGGAAATAAGCTTTGATAAACAGGACTTTCATGAAGCCGTGCTGGATGTGATCAATAACTGCATTGTCTTTCAGGTGTTTTTCAATACTTCTTAGAATAATCTCCATAACTTTAGCAGGCACTGAAATGAGACTGACAGGCCTGTAGTTTACAGGGTCCTCCTTCTTGTCCTTTCTGAAAATTGGGACAATATTTGGCACCTTCCACTCAGCTGGGACCTCTCCAGATTCCCAAGACCAGTCAAAAAACAAGGGAGAGGTTTTGAGATGACACCAGCCAGCATTTTGAGCATTTGTGGATGAATCCCATCAGGCCTCCTCTAATCTAAATCTACTCTCTTTCAGTTTAAAGCCATTCCCCCTTGTCCTGTCACCACATGTCCTTGTAAACTGTCCCTCTCCAGCTCTCTTGTAGTCCCCCTTTAGGTACAGGAGGGCTTCAAGAGACATGAGACAACAAGTAGTTAATAACTGTATTTACCATGCTTTTAGTTTGTGTGCCATAAAAGACAATTCTGGGAAAGGAATACATGCTCATTATAAGGCCTCAAGTAAAAGTGCATAATGCATGTATTTCTAACCAATTACATATCAGATTAAAATTTTGGGGAAGTATAGAAGTCTAGAAAATGTTCTCCATTCCCCACTAAAAAGTAACTACAGGGTAGATAATTTTTAAAACATCTACATTGTAACTCAGGGCAAGGTATGTTCAAGATTTTGTCTAGTTCTGCTGTCAATCTCTGTGTTCTGCTCTTGCACTTCGTTATTCAGAGTATTATCTTCATAGCTTATAGCCAATTTTTTACCCTTTATTTAATTTATATGTATGATTATCATGATGTTTTAATATTGAAAATCAAAAGTAATTCAGGAAAAATAATTTGATGAATTTCACCTTTCTTTCTTTGAGAGTGATTCATTTCTCAGATTTATTCATTATTCAGAGTGATTCAGTAATTCTTTTAGAAACTAATTCTTGGTGTCTTGTTTTAATTGTGAATTATGAATATTGCAATCAGTTTGTGCTCTAACTTTGATACACTAGCACGTGTATTTGACTACCTTAAGCATTTCAGTTTGAATTTCCAACTGTGTTTGATTATAATAGGTGTTAGCAATGTATGCCAGGCAATCAAAATCCAGATACCATATGACTCATGGTAACTAACCAACCCAGCATGAAGGCAAACTTCAAATTTGATAATCAGATGCTCAGTTTAAAATTTACTTTCAGCAAATACTCAAGCAATCAAGCCAAAAGTGAACTCTGAAAAACTGAGTGCTTTCAGAAAGTGATCATGAAAAAGTAAACCGAATGTAAATAACAAAAAGTCAAGAATAGTTCCTTCAACTGTTTTGGGGGTTTAAGTTGCTGGCTGCTTTGACAATCTAATTTTTCCCCTACAGAAATAAGGAATTTAGTGTAACATCAGGAATTAAGGACATCAGTAAGGTTATCACTATTCCTGGGATGAGTCAGGAGACATTCGTTCTTACATAAATATCCAATTTTCACCCTTTCAAACCTCAAATCAAGCAAAGGATGAACTGAGATGACTTATACAATCTCTGTATTCAAATCCACCTTTTGAAATATGACTGCATTCAATCAAAATGATTGCAGAGTGGATTTCTGATAGATAACAATATGTTCATATGCAGAATTGTGGAGAATTCAGCTATTTGCAATAGCCATTCTGGCTATTATATTAAATAATTTTCATGAGATTCCTAAAGCAAATTCCCAAACTGTTTTCCGAAGCTCTAACGTACACTTGATTTGTGTGTCAGATACAGAATGCTTACTTATTTTACTCTCAAAAATACTTCAAGCTAGCAAATTGATTAATACTGCAATATTAATGCAGCATATCATTAGTCTTACTGGCATTTCATCAGTGATTTATGAGACAACAGATCCGTCTTTTCTGCTTATAACTCCAACAGAGCAAATAACTTGGAGGATGAGCTCAAATAAAGCTAGTTTTTCATGTGTTTATTTCTATGCCATTCTCTGACTTAACTGTACTTCTTTACTTTTATATGTACTATTTCATCTAATGCTATTATTAATAAAAAAGACCTATATGAATTTTAAGTTTTATTTCAGATGAAGACAGTTCCCAAGCAAAAAAAAAATTATCCACAGTAAGTAATAAATGAAAAACCAAACAACCCCACTCCTCCTCCCCCCATGTGATTTAAGCAAGCATCTGAATTTCTCACAAATGTGTAGGAAAAATTCTGTATTTCCAATTACAATACTGCAAATTTTTTTTTAAATATATTTTGTAGATGGTGATAGATTTTTGCTGTCTTTCATTTATTTGTACAGATTTGTTAGCTACACTGAGATCCCAGAGTAAAGAACCTAGAACCTAACCTTCACCCAGGTAGTATAAGTGACAAAGTGAATCAATAAAAGCACAAGTAAGCACAAAATTAATCTATTTTTAATGGTCTGTTTATTGTCTCTGAGCATGAAAGACATGTCATGCTATGTCAATTCAAGGTATGAACTGTTTTATAAAGCCTATACAGGTTTCTGTCCGCTATTTTAAATTATAGGAAACTGTTTTCAACAGCTTTTACATGTGCAATTATTTAATCACTTGTATAAATTTTTTTATCAAAGTTTTGCCAAGAAACTTAATGAGAGAATTTTTTTTTTTTGGTCTGTCTTAAATCCCTGTAATAATTTTGCTAAGACACCACTATCCTCATACTACGAATTAATGATTTGAAACACAACATTCAGAAAATGACTGGATGAAGTCTGATAAAAATAACTTGTGACTATGTAATTAAAGAATGTTTTGTGATATATATACAAAAGAGAAGACAGAACATAAAGGAAGATACACTTGGTATCAGCAGGGCAGGTCAAAAGGGAGTTGAGGAGTGATTTGCTCTAATTTCAAAATTTAACAGTTTTCACAAAAACTGAATGCTGGCCTGAGCGCCAAATAGATCTCAGTGTGTCACAAAAAGTTTGTCCAAGAACAGTAAGGTTGTTCCACAATAGTTAATTGAGTCATGTGACTTGGTAGTCACTTAAAGGAGAGAAAGGGCACTTCTGCTACTGATGAAAGTTATGCCCATAGCACCTTTCCCCCCCAAATTTTGTATTAGTACAAAAAACCTGCTAAATTTAATAATAGTTAACAAAAAGGTTTTATTTTCTCCTGTCATTTGCATTGTTAGAAATATAGAATGGTACTTTTAAGAGAAGATGTGATAGAAATCTGTAAAATCATGTACACATGCTGAGAGCAAATAGAGAATAATTAGTTGCATTTTTTCAAACTCATACAACTAGGACACTAAGCAATATGACCAGGTAGCTGGTTTAGAACAGAACAAACAGCTCTGCATACGATACATAATTGAATTGCAGACTCAGCAGAACTATAGAATTTAAGTCCTCTTGGGAATAAAAGACCTTTGCAGTAGTCTTCACATACATGTTATAAAAGTTCCAGCTTTAGAACTTTCATAATACAGAAATGTATAGAAATGATGGTTTAAAAAACCTTCATTGTATGAAATACGCAATAGGACACAAAGGACCAGGCAAATCTATTTTTTCTTATGTAGAGATATATGACCTTAACAACACTTCTTATTACTTGTGGACTATTCAGATGAGACTAGAAATACATTGTATCATTCTATTTTGATCTCTACTTCATAAATGGATTTTTTTTTATTGACAGATGTGTAATGATTGTATGTTTTCAAACTACAAATATTGATTGAGAAACAGTATGAATTTTTGTACCTTGAATATTTGATAAGCTTCTCAAAAATCAAATGATCTGAAAAAATAAGTTGTTCTGATTAGTCCCCTAAGGATTGGTTATGTAAGATTTTAGTATCTTTTATTAAATTATGTGTTTTTCTAGGATAATTATGTAATTTTTATTTGGTCTGGAAGACATTGAAGTTCTGACATGAATCTTAGTCACAGTGAACAATACATACACTCACAAATAACAGCTCAGTAGGAATGGAGTTAGATAGACAGAAAGTAACTTAATGTAAAATAGTACCAAGTAATTACTACCAAAGACTCCTGTTACAATCCATAAACATATCCAGGCATCTCAGAATATCTGTGTGCCCATTATCTAACATTTAGTGCAAACCACAGAGGAACCAGTTGTCCAATGCAAATTATAATCCTAACTGAGCCATAGACTATGCAAGCTTTGACATCCTTGTTCCTCAGCCAGCCCAGCTGTGAAATGGATCAAAGCAATTGTGTAAAAACAGATCCCAATGGAAAACAGATTTGACACTGGCTTGGGCAACAAATATGGACAAATAAATGGCAAACATATCAGGGTCATCATATCTTGTTATGCTTTTTACTTGAATAACAGAGGTTAAATCTGAACAATTGATTCATCACATATTCCTAAGTAAAGGAGATTAAAAAATGAAAGATAGCTCTAAAATGTAATGATCTTCCACCAGGGAGATGCAGTAAAATTTCAGTATTTGTTAAGACAGAATACAGAATAGTTTTGCGTAAATCACCTGGATTTCTGCTGCTCACAATTATCCTACTGTGAAGAAGACCAATAGTTTTACAACTGTGCACTCTTAAAAGCAAAATATTAACAACATATTTTTTCCTAAATTGTAAATATTAACTGATATTAAATAAAGAAATAATTAAAAAATGTGAGTTAAAAATTTTAAACTTTCATATTTCTTGCAACTTTAACAATGCAAATTTCTAGACAAGCATAGAATTTCTTTCATTATCTGGAGAGTCCAAGTTCTCCCGACAATGTCCAGGTGTCACACCAGAAATTAATATATTGCTACTCAATGACTTAAACATCCATGTTTTGGATGCTTATTACTATATCTGGCATATGTATTTTTGTAATGTGACTATTTAACTTGAAAGAACACTTTTCCAGCTACTTTATAGAATATATAGTACTTTATAGACTATATAGTAGCAATATAATTTAAATGAGCTATGTAATTATACTAAATCACTTAATCATTCATTAAAAAAAAAAGACAAAACCAATGTTCTGTGTGTAGTCAGTGGTAATTAATTTAATCTTTGTCAGTGTTTAGAAGTTCTGAATCTACTGAGGACACTTTAGTTGGTGTCCTGTTATTGACTGAGGAATAAAAGACCAGCACACACTAGTATTTTTTGATTCACACACTATTACTTCTGCTTTGTGACTGGGTGATGAAGGGCTTTTTATAAATTTGACTACTAAACAATAAGTGACACTTATACTGTAGGTAGAAAATATGTCATTCAATGTTATCTGAAATAGGAAACAATATAAATTTCATAAAGTAGTTGTAAAAAGTCTGCAACTTTGTTCTAAATTGTGTATATTACACAATGTTTCTACTTGTGCTGCTTGTTCATTGAATATATCAATTTTTGACTCCTCAAGAGATTATAGTATTTCCATTCTCATATGTCACTCTACGATTTGAATCTTAAAAGCAAAAGGTTTCTATTTCCTTGCAGATGTTTTAAAATAACTAATTATTACCATAATCTTTGTGTTAATCTGGTTTATTGCTGCTGTGGAAGGAAACAATTTTGTTTTAAAACAACAGTACTGGATGCCATTTACTGGTGCCTACTAAAATTACTATTTCATCATAAAAACTTTTTATAGGATCACAAATACCATCAAGTATATCTTTTATATCTCAAAAATAAGAAAAAAAAATCTTGCATGGTATATTCATTGTGATGGTATGTATGCATATCTGAGCTTAGAAATAGTAGTTACTCATCTGCTGGGCCAATATAGTTCAGTGCAAGTTGTAATAGACTATCTCAAATTATTCATATGTTTATCAGAGTTTTAAAATTAATTAAGTAGCTTTCTTCAGCTGTCATGCTAAATAATTTTTCTAGACTGCTTTGGCACTGTGGCACAGAACAAACCTAGTAGATCCATATAGCATGTCAGTAGGTTTAGAATAAAAGCCATGAGCATTTCCTTTTGCTCTCTTATCTAAATTTGAACATCCTGTGTTGATTTGAGTCCAGAATTTAGAGTTCTGACTGAAACAAAATTTAATGAAAAAATGATTTGTCAGCAATTTTTCCACAGAAAGTAGTTATTAGATTTTGCATTTATGCTTCTCAAAGGTAGTTAGGTGGAGGGAGGTAGCCTTTAATCTGACTTGTATTCAAAACAGAATAAATCCCTCCAAAAGCTTAGGAGTAAATAATATTCTAAATAATTAGCTATACCACTTTCATAGCTTCAGCAAATGACGGATAATATTTTGGGACTGTTCAGTTTAAAGCCTGAAGATGACAAAACATTGTAGAAAAGGATCATTTTTTCTCTCTGTTCTACACTGAGTTTTAGATTTCTGTTAATTTACAGAAAAGCTATTTATCTAATGTCAGAATTACCTTTAATTGTGCTCTTTTTGATGGCTAATGATTAAGTCTCCAGGCATAAGTTTTAAACAGGACCTTTCAATGCCTAAGCTGTCTTAGCTGCTGATGTCTCTTCCTCACAAACTGCTGTTCTTAGGTCAGTATTTCAGTAGATAGTGTTTTTGTTCCTTTTAACCAGCTTGGGCACAGCTTAAAGTTATAAGGGAGATGTACAAGATGAAGGAACAAAATCTGGCAGTAAATCATGTATATCTGAAGATTATTGTTGAAGATTTTTAGTATAAAGATGGCTCAAATCTAAAATCTTTGGCTCAGCTGCTACGTCAACTGGAAGAAATTTTGGTACGTATCTGACATTGTGTGTGAAATTTAGTTTGAACTCACCTCTCCTGCAGTGCTTACCGAAAAAAGAATCAGAAAAAGTAATTTATTTTTTAAAAAAATTAGGCATTCTCATCTGTTTGTTGATTTTCAAAATTACTTCAGCCATTATGCCTGGATGTGCATGATATATGAGTCTGGAAAGAACTGAAAGGGCTGCACAGTACTTCTGCATGATAACAGTACCTCTGCAAGGCTAACTCTCTCAGATAAAATGCTTACTAAAGTAGCAACAAATCTGTCATTACTGCCAGAACACAGTATTCAATTCATACTACTGTGTGAAGGTCAGTTATGAGTTTAGTTGGTACTAGTTCTCTCACTGTATCAATTTTCACACAGCAGCTCTCATCATTTCAATTACTGTCCTCATAATTTTTCAGGTCTTTCTATTTGTAGAACACAGCAAACATTAAAGAATATGGCTTCTTTAAAGGCATTGCAAAAATCTTCAATTTTTTTTGTTACCTTCAATTTGGTTCAAATAGACTATGTAATTTCACCCTGGCTTTTTTGCATTATTTCTTCACATAAATTTACAATGCACTTGTATAATTTAATGTCTTTCTCTTCAATCAGAAAAGATAGCCTTCCATGGGATTTATCTAGACTGTTAGAGAAAGTATCTCTATATGTCAGAAGGGAATTGTACTTAAGTGTTAGAATAGCACTCTAATAAGGAGATACCGTCTTTGTGTACTTGCCAGTGAATCGAGAGGCTGTGTTTATCTCCTTGAATGCTTCTGTTTTCAAGCTTCACTTGCACTGGCATGCAGCTGGCTTACTCAACATGCTGACACTTGGAAACGTGACTTAACGGCTTGGATTTTATGGATAAAACTTTGAGTTTCTTGGCATTTTCTTTTCTTGAAGTCCTCATTGAAGAAATAGACCTGTTTATAAAGCTCCCTTTCAGGTCTTGGGTTACTCTAGCAAATCTGGCAAGTGTAAAATGCTAACTAACTGTAGTACCTACCAATTATTTTCAAAATTATGAAGAACAAAAAGCAGTATAGATTTTTTGGGTTTTGTTTCCTTCCCTCATTCAGTTCATTTGTGGCTCATTGGTGCATATATATAGTTCTTGTTAGTATTATAATGGAGGCCAGGAGAAGAAACAACCTTCTGCAGAACTGCCTGCCTTGAAAATCCTTTTGTTTTATGCTTTGCTACAAGCATGTACACATTTCAGCATGTGCTGTGAGAACTATCTCTCTACCTTTAAGCACTTTACTTGTCTAAAAAGTAGGAAAAGAAGGGAAAAAAATCAGAAAGGTGAATGCTTAGAGGAAGAATGTGAATCAATAGAAGAGCCTGAGCCGGCTGTAACAGCAGGTTTTCCTAACGTTTGGGAGAATGGCTGCATGTGTATGAATGAACTTTGGATAACAGGCTTCAAACAAGTAATGACTGCCTGACTGCATGGTAATCAAAAGAACATGTTAGAAGCAGTGTATTTGTGCCCAGCCTTTTGCCCAGATCTTTGGGTAACAGGTAGCACAGCACTATCTGCTGTGACAAAGAAGTAGTATCTAGCTAATTTGCAAGTATAAAATTCATGCAATACTAGGTAATGTGATATTGTGCCTGCCAATTATGCAGCAAAAGTATGCATTATTTCAGTATGCCTCTGGATTTTTTAATGTACTTTTACCATCATAACAAATATAGGTAAATTCAAAAACTGAGAGTGAAAATGTTAATTTTCACTGATTTCCAATTCACTATTGTAATATCACCATTTCCAATATAAAAAAAAATAACACAGAACTGGTTCTATTTATGATTCTTTTAACCATTTTAAGTACATGTATGTGCACACACACTTATCTATGATGTTTTGTTGAATTGCAGGGAATTGTCATTAGTTTGCATTAACAATAGGAATAATACATAACTATAAACATTTGAGGCATGAAGAAAAGGTTGCTGTTAAAAATAAATTAAAATTACAAATATTTGAAATAGATTTGACATAATGTATGGAATATTTGGAGGTCACCGACACCTGAAAGAATATACACAGTTATGCACAAATATACTCAATAAATTAATATTCAATGAAAAAAATATTGTTGAAACTAAACATATAGCCAGTCAGAAGAATAAACTTTTTAGATCTGGGAATCTCTGTGTCTGTCAGTTATGTTAAGTAATGCTCAATTAATCCTTACAGTGAATAGTTCCTGAGATCAGTGAGAATCTGTATTGGTTTTAGACTGAGATTTGTCTCAATAAAATGTTAGTCAATAATGATAAGTATTGACCAGAGTTTAAAGTCCAACAGTTTATTAATTTTTTTTTTCAGAATGTGTAGAATCAAAAAGCTTAATTTGCATTTCAAATGTTCCATCAACTCTATGATTGGCAAGGAGTGAATATTGGAATAGGATAATAATTTCTTTTACCCATTTATGAAAATTCTTTTTGGTTTAGAAAGCAACTTATTAAAGTAAAATCTAAAAACTATATTCTGGGTAATTCTGAATGAAGATGTGTTATATTATATACATGGTTGCATAGATCATTATTATTTAGAGTGCTTCAAAGAGAGTAATTGCTTTTTAAGAAAGTATTTTGTGAAGCATCACTCTGATCACATCTACTGTCTTTATTTTCTTTTTTCTCCCCTGGAATTTCCTTACATCTCCTGTTTGTTTCTACTATGGCTGAAGATTTGCACTGTACCTTTGCCAAAGTCTCATTGTGAAGTAAACTCTTATATTAATCTACATGCATATGAAGATACGGAATCCGTGACCTTTATTTTTTTTCTTTGACTGGCTTAATACAGCCTTACTGAATTTGTGATCCATTATAACTGTGATCCAAAAATTTATTGTTTCTCTCCAAGAGGATGTGTTTAAGATACATTTTTTATTGAATATAATTTTGTTCTTTCTGGCCTTTTCATAAACTTATTAATAAACATATGAACTGAACACTGCTGTCCAACCTGCTTATATCATCTGTGAATTAAGTGCAGGCTTTAACTTTGCTGTTATCCAAAGTATTAAATGCACATTGAATACTACAAAGCCAAGGCTAAAGTTTGTGATAGTCCAACTGATTTATCAGTCCAGTTGGAGACATATTGCTAATAATATTTTTCAGCATGCACTATTTGAACTTTGCATTAAAACTGTGTATTATTAGTGGATTAGTCTTGCTTTTAGTGGAGAAATTCACAGTCGTATAGGTATAATACTACTAATAAAGATATAATAGTATTTAACTTGCATATAGAAGATTTCACTGGTATTTCCAAATATTCAATATACTATTATCTCCAAGAAAATGACCTGACAAAGTCAGGTGACCTCATAGTGAGCTAAAAATCCTCAGGAAGAATGACAAGATAATCAGGGTCTCAGCTGGGACTACAGTGCAGATCTTCTGGAATCCAGTATTTTCTTCAAAGAAAAATATATTGTTGTAAGACTATTAAGTATTCCTCCAAACTCCTGTACTTAGTGTACAGGATAGAATGGAGAAAGAATAATGCTTTTTTTAACATGTCTGGAAAAATAGATGTTGATGTTGTAATTTAAAACATATAAAAGAGTACTTGATTTTCTGCTTATTTTCCCTAGGAAACATAGCTGCAACCAAGAAAAAATTTTACATTAATCCCATTCTCTATCGCTTTAAATCATTACTTGTAGAAATTATTAGCAGAGGAAATGTTTTTGCATACTATCTGGCACCCTCTGCTGTGCATAAATATTCCAAGCATAAATACTATATTATTACTGATTGTCTGCTATAATAAAGTAGAAAGAGGCAGAAATATGAAAATAAAAATTATATCATTAAGTAAATTAACAGGATGATCTTTGTCTGATAGTGTTTGTATGTGTGTCTAAGTATTTCTTAATATCAGTGCCCCCTTTCACCAAGGGTGTTTCTTTATACTCCTTTAGAATGAACAAGGGTATGAAACTATTTCTTGATTTGAAAGATTTATCATTATGATTGCCTATTTTTGCCTTTGTAATGTGGGCCTCAATTCACTCCCATAGTTTTAAAACACAAAAATAAGATGATGTGCAGAGCTTTTCATACCTCCCTTGGAAGAAAAATATTTTATGAGAATAAGCCATGGAAAGGCACTAAACACACTTGCTACTATAACCATTTTTCTTGAAGGAAAATCAAGTAGTATTATGTTAATTTATAACATGACTATAGTATAATGTGATAAACTGTAGGAGTTCTCCTGACTAATATAGTAACTCAAGGAATGACACATGTATCTTGGAATATCATAGTACAGTTTTCAAATGGTAGGATGTAGCCAGTAGATGCATTTTCTACTGAAAGAAGTATATATATATATATATATACCTCTATCAGAATCCCATACTCTCAGACCTTCTTTTAGACACTCCATGTGTGGATGTTACAATATTTCATATCACATTTACTTATCTGAAGATATATAATGCTACAAGAGACTTCTAATTTAGCAAAATATACTGCAAAGACAATACCATACAAATATATATACTAGTTACATCTAGACATTGTGGGTTTTTTTGTTTGTTTTTTTTCACACCCATGTCAAGCATAGTAAAAAGATACCAAGTAAATGTTCATAGGTTTTAAGGAGATCTCAACAAAATTGAGGTGAGATTCACCAGTCTGGAGCAATGCTATTAGCAAACTCAAAATTCTTGCTTCCCTGAAAGGCTGTGGGCTATATGACTTAACCTAGGATAGAAAATAGTTTAGATGCCCTGAGATCTCTGCCTTCACCAGGATCTTTGGGAGCTCCAACATTTGTGACGGGTGAAACTCTAACAGAGGCACAACAGGGAGTCAGAAAGTACTTTTATCTTTTCTGATGTGTTCCTGTATTTTTTGTGTATTGTTTGTTGTCTCCTTCTCCTTGTCCTGGCCAATGACCCAATGAGTGGTGAGTGTTCAGGAAGTATGGTTTATCTTTTTTTTTTCTTTTCTTTCCTTTTTTCTATCTCCATATTAGAGATTTCAATTGAAAGAGAGACTTATTTTGTTGTTTTTGTGGTTGGTTGGTTTTTTTTCTTGTTTGTTTTGGGGTTTTTAGTTATTTAAAGTATGGAAAACAAGCTACATTTTTCTAAATTTCATGCAGTGACTTCAAGCCATTTACTTTGTCTTCTTAAATGAGAAATGAATCCTAGCAGGGTGCTCTCAGGAGGGGTCTTCACTGTGATGTTATCCCTTGTGGTCTGTCATTTCCTAGATTTCTTAACTTCACAAAGCTTATTAGTACTTCAAAGCTCATTCCTTGGGCTTCTGGAGAGGGGGTTGTCTGAAGCTGGTATAAGAATTGTGTGTTACCATATTAGCTATATTTGGAAAGTAGAGAGTTGTATGTGAAAACTAATTTTTTTATTGTTACTGCCTTTATTTTATTTATTTCTAAAACTCTAGTTTCTGTACCATACTTCAGCATACAGTAGGTATTCTGAAGCAAAACATACAAAATGTGTGTATAGCAGTAGTTAATTATTTCAAGTCATTATGAAGTCCTGGCACAATATGCAAGGAAGTGAGGCAGAGGTTATATCTTTGTACAGTTCTCAGTCCCCTAAGAGAAGTGAACACAGGAAAGAAATTTGTCAGGAAAAAAGGTCAAATAACTGGGCAGTTTGTAGGTTACACAGTAACCTCTGTTCTCTGTCAAAGCTGTGATTGTGTCCATCTCAAATTCAAGTTATATCTTTCCCTCTGATACTGTTCTTCTACCATAATTACCTCTTCAAAGAAAAGTAGCACATATTATACCATAATTATACCATAAAAGCTACATATTGAGCTACAACAGGAAACATTAAGCACACTATAGTAGAATAGGTTCAATGTGACTACTAGATAAAGGTTGCAAAACTTTAAGCTCTTCCAATATAGAGATGTGATAATTTTGTTCTGTCTAGTATCCTCAGAATAGTCCTTATAAATTCTAATTCTAACTCTAATCAGGTAGAATAACATAAGAATTAACCAGAAATATGGCCAAAATAAAAACTGGAGCAGTTAATTTTTATTTTGATTAGAAGACTTAGAATAAAATAATTAAAGAGTTAGAAGTAGACTATGGCTACAATGGCAAGTAGATGTTAGGACTCTTAATTTCTGCCCAGTTTCCTAATGATGGCACAGTTTTCTTCCTCTTGCTTTACCTTCTCAGAGAAATAACACGAAATTCTGCCCTGTTAACCCATTCCTTAATACCAAGGAGATCTCTTATTTTTTGTTTGCTTAGCTCCAGCTTGAACAGATAAACAAAGAAACAAATAATCTTCCCATGGTAATTTGAAAAATACTGTCTGGGATGAACAGATAGATAAGTCTGTGAACAGATAGATAAGAGGGAGAAAAGACAGAGAGAATGAACTGTATCTTGGCAGACATCTGCTGGGAACACAACATTTTAATCATATCTGACTAGGTAACTAAAAATGTAGCTTTTCTGTTTCATGCACCACTTCTGGCTTTCAGTCAGATAGGGTTTCCCTCTTTGATTACACTAACTGCTTACTTTCTTCACAGCTCAGACTGTTCTCACCTCTTGCTTTCAGCCTTTCTTTTTTTTTCATTCCCCATTGCCTTTTGTTATATGTTGTGGTTATTTCTCTCTCTCTCAATCCAGCAGAAAACCTGAGGACATAAAAATTACCTTCCCCTATTTTTTATGCATATTTTTATTTTACAAATTAACTCTCGTCTCCTATATGAATAAAAGTCTAAAAGTTTTGATAAAAGGCATCTCTCTGTCCTAGTCAGTATGTTGCAGTGTTGCCCCATAGTGATACAAACAGAATTTCTATCTCTGTCAAAGACTGTTCCATGAAGTTTAAAAAGAAAACATAACCTTAAACACCTCTTTTTGTTCTGATTTTTCAAATCTTGTACTGAAATACCTTCACCTAGAAATGTACTAAAGAAATGTGTCTACATTTTATTTAAGTGGAAAGGCAAGACTCTAGTTCTGGTTTTAGTATACGAATCAAAATGTTACTCTTGTTGACAAAGTTGAAACTTGTAAGTTAGGAGTTGGACTATGTGATCTTTAAAGGTCCCTTCCAACTCTAACAATTCTATTATTCTATGATAATTTTTCTAGTTAAATATTTGGATATGTTATCAGAAAGATAAATAACAGAAAGCTAAATAGGCTATTATTGTACTTGACTCCATTGTACAACTGTCAGCTGCACCCTCTGGCCAAAGATTAGGAACTTTTGGACTATTGCCAAGTTAAGAAAGTAAAATTTTGTGTGCATCATTGATTCTTGGTCAGTTCAAAGTAGAGGATTTGCTTGCAACAGAAGTCACACTATCTCTAAAGAAAATACATTCAGCAGAACAATTCAAACTGTATAACCCGTATCAGTGAAGAACATGTATACCCAAGGAAAAGTAAGTCTTTGATGTAACTTCTAAATAAATATAGTGTGTTGCTGCTGAAAGAATATTTCCATGACTTGTCACCTGGATCCTCATATTGTTGTGAAATAGAAAAGACATTTAAAACTTGTGCTTACTTTAAGAAGTGGATCTTTTCATCTTACATAGGGTTTTAATTACAAATCCTCATGTATATCAAAATAGTTATTACATTTTAGCATGTAAAGTGCTTAGCTAAAGAGAGAAATAACTTTTCTTTTTTTAAAATGTAAGTCTAGTCCCCTAGAAATGCACTAAAATTACACTAGATTAAAACTCCTGAGAGTCTAGCATAATTATTTTTATTATTAATATTTAAATATTATGGTTTTAATACATGTCTAAGTCTAAGATTTAATTGGATTTTGTTATTTAAAATTATTTATAGGCTCTTTTCCTTTTTGTATATTTTCATATTGTGACAAAATATAGGTAAATGTAAACACTTAGCACTGTTTTATTTACATGACTGCCATAGCTCAATGAGTATTCAGTTTTGCATTTTCTTCAATAGGTTATTGGTCCATAAAAAGAACATAAGAGGAAAAAGTAAAAAAGGAGACGGAAAAAAACCAAAACAAAACCACTGTTTCCAAGAGTTGACCAAAACTTATACTATGGATCCTGTTTGCAGAGAAAGTGCAGCTCTGCTGAGAGGTTCACATCCTTCTGAACTCTGGTTGGTTGTTCCTATTCTGAAGAAAAGGTAAATGCCACCTCTATAGCGGAGCCTAGACTCCTACAGGAGTCTATATCTGTCTAATCCCATCTATCCATATGCTCTACAGAATAGCAAAAAAGTGACAAATCTGTGACTCAGGGAATAGATGTTATTGTAAGAAATATTTCAAGAGTTGAAAAGAAAGAATATTAAGGAGGTGAAGGAAAAATCCTCCACATTCCTTTCAAGAATGGAGAAAAAAGCTTTGTCACCCCAAAGTGCTTCTCTAACAGCAAGAGAAATGTTTAGATGCCTAGAGATAAGTAAAATTTTTGTGAATACAATTCAGTGTGCTCTGTAGCTGCAGTAAAATTTGAACCCATTTAAAATGTTTTGTAAAATATTGTGGGACACAGAGCCCCACAACAGTATACACACTCAGATACTTTTCCAAGGCAGATGTTTGTAATTACCTTTATGCTGCCTGAGCATCTATATTCACAGGACCAGCACTGGTACTCTTTACTTGCAGTTTTGATGACTGAGTCATGTGAGAGCTATATTGAAATAGCATGTTGTATTGATGACATGGCCACTATCCTTCCTAAGCTCTTACTGCTACTTTGCTATTGCTGTACCAGGCAAGAGATGGAGACTTGTTTCCAACAGAGACAAAACACTCTTGAGCTTCCTGGGTCAAACACAGCGGTGTGTTGGCAGTGAAAATCCTGAAAAGCAGTGTGGGAATTAAGTCTTTAGAACGAAAAACAAACACATCAATTTTCAAGGGAAAAGTTTTATTTTCTATAATTTTCAAAATTTCCTAATTAAAATATAGCCAATTTATTAACATTTGGGCAAACTGATAAGGACTTGATTTTAAAAAACAAACAAACAAACAAACAAGCTGCAATTTTGAGATGACTTTCCATCAAACAAAAAAGGAACTAGCTGACCAGCAATTAATGATCATTGAATACATGTATTATTTATGTTTTCTAGTTGTTTCAGTTAGTCATGTTGGCTCCATCATACTTTTCATATGCATTGAAAAATAAAGACTATCTGTATGTGGGTGAACTTGTATCTAAACAAATGAGAGGTAAGAAATTAAGAAGGAGAAATTGTGGTAGGGTGAATGTATAGCGAAACAGTCAATTCTCAATAAGGTTTAGTGTACTTATCATCTTAAAACTGTGAGGTGAGTGATAGGTATCATGGTGCACATTATAGATAGACCTTGAGGATTTTAGCAAAGGAAACTGGCTTTATACAAAATCTGCCACAATTATAAAGTGAACAAATGGAACCACAGGCACTTTTAATTTTGATTTTTACTTTTTGTAACTGTTTTAAGGAAGAATTATCTGGAATGCTTTTGTAATCTAAAACTGCTTTTTCTTAAAAAAGTTATACAACTTAGTAGGTGTGCTCATATGTTTCAAAGTATAGGGCAGTGGATGACGTAGATATTTCAGGAAATTGCAAAAAAAAAAATGAAAACTGTAGCATCTCTTTAGAGAATTATTTGGTACCTCTTCCTGTGTAGTTGGACCAGTTTACGTTTTCCTTATATGAAGAAGTCATTTGGGCAAACACCAATGAAAAATGAGTACTTCAAGAAGAAAATGGTCCTCATTGGAAAGGTAATACTTGTTTTTAATTTAAAAAGTAGACGCAAAATCTAAGGAAATTGCAAAATTGATTCTGTCTTATTTCAGTTAATTAGAACTTTTCAGAAATTCATTGTAGAGTTTTGTATTTAAGAATCATACTAAGTCTACGTAGCTGGGTGCCAGTGTTTATTTCTCTTCAACAAGAATCATACTGCAATTGTTACAGGAATTCTAGCAAAGACTTTAAGAATCTTCCTGCTCATTTACTGCTTGAAAATAACTTTTCAAATAACTTTTAACTATTAAATGTCTGGACCTTGTTTTTATCTTGCCTATATGACAATAAAAGTATATCCTCAGTGATAAGTGAAAAGTATGAATTTTCAGACAGACTTATCTGTTAAATTATTTTTCCTGAGGCAAAGCCAATAGCTAAAGCTTTTCCATACAGCTGGCAGTTGGAACTGGAGAACAAATCTGTCAAGTCTGTACAGCTTTCCAAAAATGAGCAGGCTAATTATGATTGAGTTCTTTCCATAATTTATACGTTTGTTGACTTTTTTTGCTTAATTCAGTATACAAAGTGTTAAGTTTGAAGTAGTAATTTACTCCAATTTTAATATATAGCTTAATAAACAGTTATAAACCTATTACTTAGTAGCTATATTTTTTATTAAGTACTTCATTTATTTTAATAGTAATATGCTGCATACTAAAATGATGCTTACATACAATTAAGTTTCAGCTATAACCTGCACCATTAAGATACCAAAAATAATGTGGATCAATTGCCACACTGGAAACTTACTGCTATTCTGCTTTCAGTGCAAATATCTATTCAATGGAAGGCTCACAAATATTCCAGGATAATTTGTTTATAGTGTGATTTACTGAAATGCCATTGAACTTTACCTAACAAGACTATTATAGCAAATGAATATTTCATTCATCAGTCTCACAGAAAAGGCAGCAGAGTTTTGGTAGAGTGAGATTGCATTGTCACCTAACTCATAACTCTCCAAAGAGTAATGATATCAACAAAACCCATATGAGGATTCTTGACTTTAAAAAGGTGTTGATATACAAGCCATTCCATGTTTTTACTGATCAGAAAAAAAATCCCTCTAATTCCTGATTCTACAAAACTCCAATCACATCAGAATTTAATTTTCTCATAAAGTTATAGATAAAATTTTACCATTTATACTTAGTTTCTTTGCTTTATTTCACCCTGCCCTTCCTTCTAATACTTTCATGTCTTCTAATATACAAAGTTGACTTGTGTGACCATTAACACTGAGTTTTTAAATAACTATTTTTGCAGGGTTTTTTTTTAATATTTCCATGTTTAATAGGCATTTTCTAACATTGGAATAAAAATTACTGCAACTGATGCGAACCTGGACATTGCCTAAAGCCTTGCAGGTTGATAGTAATGCCATTTGCTTCTATCAGTGGAATCAATAGCATTTTATTTACTAAGGTGTCAGTCAGCGTTGACCTCTTACTTGTCTAATGTTTTCAGATATTGCAAAAAACTAGAAACATTGTTCTGAAATCTAATTTTATTTTACTTGTACTATTGAATTTCTTTGTTAGCCTTCTTTATTAGTTGTGCTTTCTCTCTGTTCCTCTATATCCTTAAGTGTTCCTATAGTGGGAATAGTCACAAAGGTTAGAACATTTTGTCATGTGCAGGCTGCACTCCTCCTAGAAGACTGTAATAACTACACATATACAGATAAGTTTGTCCTCCCTTCTCCAGGACTCAGAGCTGATACTCCTAGACCTGAGGGATTTCAAGTAGAATATAACACATATACCACCATGCTACCACTTAAGTCCAAATACAGACAATTTTTACAACAGCATTTCATTACTCATAATTAGTTTCTACAAAGAATGCTAAAGAGATGGGTAGTTAAAAAAATTTTCCAATATCAGATCTTCAATGGAATAAAATCAACAGAAGCTACTTCTGTGACTGCACTTGGGTGTGATCTTTAGAAAACTGGAATATAATGTCTTGCATGACTTCCAAAGAAGTCCCCTCCCATTTTATTTTTGCTTTTATTTTTGCATGGTAAGTGCTTTCTTCATTTTTAACATTGTTTTATTTTACAACACCTGTGTTAGAACTATGCAAATTCTGAAGCAAAGATAATTTCCTTTCGAATTAGCTTCAATATCCAGAGAAATGTACCAAGAAGAAGGAAGGTAGTAAATGAAACTTATAGGCTTAAAATGGATTCTACAAAATCAAACACTGACACGATTTTTAATTCTAGAAAGAAGAAAGATTTTATAAGATGAAATATTAAGAGAAAAAATGGAATATTTTTATCAATTTTTCTAAGTTTCTTTCAACATCTATGCTGTTAGTAGGTTATTGGGAAAATTCCAAACATTTTCTTTGGCCTGTTATGTTTTTAAGGGCTGTTGATGTACCTTGCTTTTGAAGTAGAAGATTATAATATATTGGCAATATAAGCTAGAGGGAAAGAAAGATCAGAACAAAAAGAAAAAATAATAAAACTCCTCATGGCTGATTTACTCTAAAAAGTTCCAACTTTTGTTAGAAAATATATAGTCAGATTTTTAGCAGCAATTTTTTTTTAATTAAAGGCTACAGTCAATACAGGAAAAAAAAAAAACACTTCACAAGAATACAGCTGACATTTTCAACTCTCTCCTAAAAGTTCCTCAGTTCCATGCAATTAATTGTGTAGAGAAGTTCTCAAACCCATATGACTTGACATACTATCTTTAGAGCTTTGCAGACAGGATATATTTTGAAAATACAGTTTAGCAGTTCCCTG
Organism: Sclerurus mexicanus; assembly: GCA_013396755.1. Taxonomy (NCBI): domain Eukaryota; kingdom Metazoa; phylum Chordata; class Aves; order Passeriformes; family Furnariidae; genus Sclerurus; species Sclerurus mexicanus. The sequence goes on along the minus strand of VWZF01001682.1, from coordinate 1,437,254 downwards.
AGCAGCTAAAAACCAATCTGTTCCATTATAAAGATTTTTTTTTTTTTAATCTAAATAGTTTTCTATTTTTTATTCTCTGAATGACTGCTCTTTGGCTGCTGTTCTTATGAGATGTACTGAAAAAAGATGATAATGCTTTATATATGCTTAGAAGTAAAATGATATTTAAGTGACATTAGAAATAATTTAATTCTATAAATTTCAATAAAAATGAAACAAAAGTGATGGCTTAATTGTCTACAGAGTCATAGTTCTTTCAATATTTTGTATATTATTATGAAAATTACTGCTTTGAAAAAAATCTTTTCAGAAGTCTATAGCAGAAGAATTATTATGGAAGTTGTTAAATTGGTCTTAATGTAATAAGCTGCTATTTATTTCATTATTTCAGTACTACTTATATGATTGTGCCATTCTACAGCCAAATAACAACTCTGAATATTTCAGAAAACACTGCAAAGTGCTATTTAAATTCATTTAGGCTTGGTAAGTGTTAGCAAAAACATGAGCTACAAATTATATGCCTGTTTTATATTGAATTGAGACAGGTATTGAGCAAAAGTCTTTTTTGCTTTTTTTTTGCACAATGCTTCACATGAACTTAATTCGGGATTTTGTAAGTTGACTCAAACTGGTGACATGTGAAGTTTGACAGTGGCTAAAATAGGCATTTTTAAAGAAGATGGAATGAACTCTTCTGAAAACACCTTACTTGCTCGTGGGAGAACTTTGCCCCTGCCCTCTACCATTAAATTTTGATATGTGGCATATATCTAATGAAACTAATTTTTCTCTGTAGTCAAAATCCCTTATTTGAAAATTCACCCTCTGAAGAGTCAATTCAAAGACTTGCCTAACAAACAGAAGTCCTACTCAAATGTTTGTGTTGTCTTTGCAAATCTTATGGAAAGGATGGAGAAAGATAAAGTAAGGGTGTTTAGAAAATATTTAAACTAGAAAACTAAGAAGTGAAAAGGATAGAAACAAACACAGCAATTCTGAGTCTGTCTCTCTGTCATACAAACTGCTTAAGGAAACATTTTTCTTTGATGACTTTATAAGCTCTGAGATGAGTTGCCAATTTTGTTGACTCGATATGACTACTCAGATGACTACTACAGTCCTAAATGCTCCTCATTGCTCTGTTCATTCATTTTTAATGAATGAGTGTTTAATTTTTTTTAAATTTATCCATGGCTGACATCCTGTTCTGAGGGGATTATACATTTTTTTTATCCATTTTCTTTTTTTTTTACTGAGGTAACATCAAAACCAGATACCACTTAAATGTGCTTTTATTGTGTACTGTGAAGTGACTCTCTGTGTTAAAAGCAAGTTATCTTAAAAATTAAAAGATACATAGCAATAACGTGTAGTTTAAATTAAAAAGAAACCATACTTTTTTGTATTGGTGTAATAAATGTTTATATTTTCAAATTCATCAGTACAGAGGGCACATATCTAAGGAAACTTGGTCATCAGTAAAAGGTAACATCCTGAAAGTATTATCCTATAAGATAGATATCCAGTATATTTACACTTATAAATTATGTCAAGCAGAAAAAACCTAGTATTTCTTTATGTTTTAAACAATTTTATCCATTTACTATGGGCAATACTGTCAATTACCTGGGGACACATGCTTATTACAGCCACCTGACTAGGTTGAAAAAGCTGAAAAGAGAAAGTTGTTTCAGAATACTGCAGTAGATATGATTTTGAAGGTTACAGTCCTTTACACAGAGAATTACTTTTTACTTCGCATTAATGTCTGTTTAACTTTTTGTCTAAATCAGGTGTAGCTTATATTCTTACTTGGTCTCCTCAGCTAGTGCTATTTCAGTGTATTAGTCATCAAGAACTTATCTACGTTATTATCTATATGTGTTTAGGAAGTTCAGTTTAATTTTCACATATGTGTATATATACATATGACAGGAATAATGATTCAAGCAGATTTTAATCCTTGCTGAAAGCCCAAAATAGAAAAAGATAAAGAAAAATAAGGGAAAGAAAAACAGGCAACTTCATGTTGGATTTAATCTTCAGTTCTGTTACCTTGTTTTTTAATCCTGAAAAATGCTGAACATTGAAGTCAGTAGAAGCAGAGCATGTGTTTAGCAGAACTGGGCTTGACTTTTACAGATAAAAACTGAAAACAAGAGGATTGAGTCAGCCAAGATACACAAGTTATATTTTTCGAATACCCTTTATACCAAGTGGGAATGATTCTGTCAACGTATTTTGGTGTATGATTAATCTTTCTTCTCCCTTCCTATCAGCAGAATCAGCTTGTCGTATGACAGAGTCATATAAATCTGTGATGCTAGAATTGCTTGTGTGATGGGCAAGAAATTCAGTAACCTAGAAGTTAGCTCATTAGGATAATAAGGACAGAACAGTTAGGAAAGCATTAATGATATATTTTGACTATCAACATGCATTAATTCTGTATGTTATACTAGTCAAAAATCTGTTTGCATAAAGTTATTGAAATATAGTATATTGAAAATTCCTTGGCTCTTGGGCTTTCTCCACTGGCACTAATGAGGTAAACACTGTGTGAAATGTAGCATGTGGATGAGATGTGTTCTGAGCTTTTATTGTGAATCAGTTGTAAAATATGCTGGATCTCTGCCACAGGAAAAAAAGCAATTTAACTTATGCCTATAAACCTATTCTGAGTGAATGAGGTGTTTAAATTGTAAAAATCACAATCAGGGAACTATCAATCAGCATGTTTTCAGCAAAAGAGATAACACCAAATACAATTAACTTGACAATTCTTACCTTTTAAAAAATAAAATCATTCCTGACCAGAATTTTAAAGAGTATGGCATTATTTGTTTGTTTGTCTAAAGCAAAAGATTCTGATTTAGCAGAATGGTGATTCCAGAACTTAAACAAAATTACAGAATGCTGACATTTACAAGTCATAGGGCACAAAGTCTTATACTAGTATGACAAATGAACGAAAGAGAACAAGTTTCCTAAAGAGCCAAATTGGGAAGAAAGCACCCCAAAAATTTATAATAAAAATTTATAATGAATCGAAGGAGCTCTGCGTATCAGAAGAATCCTCAGAGATCCACAGTAATTCAGTAGCTATCTCACTATCTAGCCTACTGCCACACCCCGAAGGGCAAATTTTTGACTGGGAGTTAAATAGTAACACCTCTGTTCACTCACTGAGGGTGAGGCTCCTGCAGTCCAGAACCCAGCCTTTGTCAAATATCTGGTAACTGGAGCACTAAGGAAAGACCTGATTCCCAGGCTCACCTTAAAAGGAAGCCAACACACCTCACTAATTTTCTAGTTGTAGTTTTGTATTCTGGTCTATGAAACTGCAGAACAAGCTGAACAGGGTCATCTTCTAATTTTCCTACTGATTCCTTCTAGCACACTGGAATTCATGAAGCCTCTATTGAAAGTGTTTATGTGACAGTGAGTGCATCAGAAATAGTCACAAAGCATACCCTTTCTCTTCTCTTCTCTCTTCTGATGCAAAAATGAAAGCTGTGCTACGAACAACAGAAGAATTAAGTATTTTTAAAATTACATCCTGGGTGTCTCATATTTAGGACCTGATGGTATCAGAGAGTCAACCTCAATATATCTGTGCTTTCTTTTGAGAGTGGGTTAATTTTAGATAGCTGGCTCACAAACTGGTGTCAAGTTTGAGAAATATTGGGTTCTTTGACAATGGACATCATAAAAAACCCCGTGGAAAGCTAAAAGAAAAAAATAATTAAAGTAGCTGTCTTTATGGTGGGGCTATATATCTTAGACAAAAAGAAACAAAACTGTGACATACTTATTCACAGAGTTAGTGCCAGTCACTCTATGCAATGGATGAAACAGCAAAAAGTCTGCCCCTGTCAAATTAAGTACTAGACCTTCATGGATATTTGCAATCATCTGTATCCACGTTAAATCTTGGCATTTGAATTTCAGACTGCAAAGCTTTATAACTCTTTAGTGTTTTTGAGAAATATCCATAATACTTGGAGCTCATGTACAATTACCCTCCTCCTTTCAACATATATATGTAGTGCTAAGCTAGGCAGTCTTTTAATTCTCCTCAGTCTGATTTTATAGTTATTCTTAACAGCTTAGCGCTATCAGTTGTGAAATATAAGACTGATTGTGGATTTTTGTTCTGTTGTTCTTAGAGCTGTAACTCTTTGGTGTTTTTGTGACCACTCCATCAATCAAAGTTGTTTGAATATAGTAGGTAAACAAAATAGAACTGCAATTGAACCACTGTTCCTTCTGTACTATAGTTGAGACTACCTTGTTCCTGGTCTATAAAATTCTGATATCCAAGAAAGGGTATTCTGTGTCAATTTCACATGCTGTAAAAGAAACAATTTTTTGGAAATTATTTGCTGAACAGCTCTAAAGTAAGATATAAGTAATTTTTACTGATGACTGATAAGGGAGATGCCATCTACAAGGCAACAACACAACTATTTCAGTCTAAAGGGCAGTATTTTAATGCATAATCATATCCAGCAATGACAGTGTGGAAATGATCTTCATTCCAGTGCTCTCTGCAGATACTGTACTACAAATACCAGAATATCCAAGAAATTTAGTTTCTTGATCAGTACAGTACCCCAAAAGAGAATAGTCTTAAACATTCAGCTATAAAAAACTTGAAAAACAGACGTGTTTATTTATATTGCTGCCTCTAGTTTTCTTCCTTGTTTCTTAGTTTGTCATCTTTTTGTAAAAGATACTTTGGAGTAAGTGGAGAACTTTACAGACTTCTTTTCAACAGAGGGCTCAAAATGTGCAGTTGAAGACAATGTTTGTTGAAGTCCACATAAATATTATTGAGCTCAGCAGGACGATGGTCCCTCACACTGTGTCACAAGGCTATTTTTCATAGAATCATGCCCTAGACCAGGTTGCTCAGAGCCCCATCTAGCCAGCCTTGAAAACTTCCAAGGAGGGGGCATCTACAACTTCTCTGGGAAACTTGTTTTAGTGTCTTACAATGTGACAGTAGAAAAGCTTTCTCTTATGTTTGATTTTCTTTATTTCACTTTATGCCAATTGCCTCTTGTCCTGTCACTGGACCACTGCCAGACTCTGGCTTTGTCTTCTTTCCTGTCCCTCATGAGGAATTTATACATGTTGACAAAGTTGTCCCAAAGCCTTCCCTTCTCCAGGCCATACAGCTCCATTTCTATGTCTGCCCCCGTATAAAAGATGCTTCAATCCTTTAATCATCTTTTTGGCCCTTCCCTGGACTTGCTGCAATATGTCCATGCCTCCCATTTGCTGCTTAGCCTAGCAGCAGACACAGCACTTCAGACAGATTTGGGATTACCAGAGCTGACTAGAAGGGAAGGATCAACTTGCTGGTGATAATACGGCTGAGAAGGCTTTTGACTTGCTTTGCTGCAAAAGTGCATTTCAGTCTCATGTTCAACTTAGTATCCCCCAGTACCAGCAGTGCTATTCAGACAGGTGGCCTTCACCTTGGATCAGCATATGAGATTATTGCTACCATGGTGCAAGGCTTCAAATTTCCCTTTGTTAAACTTTATGGGGTTTCTGGTGGCCCGTTTCTCCAGTCTGTTAGGGTACTTTCAAATGACAGCATAACCATGTGGCATATCAACCTTAGCAGATTTGTATCATCTGAAAATTTTCTGAGGATGCACTTTGTCCCATCTACTTCCTTAATAACTTTTTTTGATACCCTCATTCCTTTAATCTCTCAGACAGGTAGAAGATTAGAACTGCAAAGTCATTCAAAAATATTTGCTGAAGTGGCTCTTTTTCAGTTCAATGACTTGGAAGACAAGCAAGGTTTCCTCCAGTCTCATTTTTGCTAGAAAAATCTGCAATGTTTTATCAGTATAGAAAGCTTTTAACATAGTCTACAAATACTCAATCTAGCAGACAGTCCTGTCGTCCTTTCTAACTATTGCGGGAAAAAATGAAAATTCTATCAACCACAGAAAAGGTATTTTCTGTGTATCAGCACAATGTCCTTCAGCACAGGTGTTTCCATAATGATGATATATTATAAAAATTCATGGTGTTCAAAGGCTCTCACACCCATACTTCCACCTCATCTGTCACATGTCAGTATAACTCCACCCTATGCTCAATAATGTTGAAATTATGTTGGTAATGCAAAACAACAGTCAGTTCTAACTTAATTTTCATAACTAAATTTAACTTCATATTACATAGAAAATATATTTATTTGTTAGGTGTCTAGAAAATAGGAATTGTTCTTATTATTATTAAATGGATACTTCAGTGAAATTCCTTCAACAAGACTTAAAAAAGTACAGGAGACTCTTCTCTAAATTATCAGCATCTACAGTCATGTAGGGGACTTCCAAACACTATTTTCAGGTGGTCACCTGTACCCGGATGGCCACACCTAGTCAGAATTGTATTTTAGGGCAGAGGAAGAGGGAAACAAGAGGAACAAAAAAGAAATACTGCATAAGAGACCATAAACACAGTCTTCATTAAATTCTGAGAATTTTTGCATAACTCTTTTATTTTGTTCAGTCATTTTGAGAGTGGAGAGCAGATTATGAAATGCAAACATTCAAAGATCATATTTCATTAATAATTTACTCGAGTCCAAAACCAACAGAGAAGTAGGTCCGAAGTGTGTGGAGAACTAGAAATATGGTAAGGCAGTACACGATATCAAATATTCAGTGATTTTATTATATCACTAAGGATAGGCAGAAACTTTTTATTAAATTGTACTTAAGATAGAGGTTTCATAATAGTTGTCGGAAATAAGGGTAGTATCAGGTGATCTTTTAGAGAAAATCACCTTAGCTAAAAAGCTACAATTCTAATTTCACATATGCTGGAAAAACACACATTCAGAATTATGTTAAACTACTGATAGTGCACATAGACCAACACTGTTTTTAAAGAAATAAGACAGGTAACTCCTTTTCTTGCCTTGAGTCTTATAGTTTTTGACTTCTATAGTAAATCTCATTCATGAAAGCTTTGGTATCGGTCATGGAAAACCCTCAGAATATTTGTGTTGATATAATTAGTTGATCTTGAAGATTTGTTAATGCAAGTGGCTTTGTAGTCTGTAACTCCTACTCTGAACATGAAAAAGATATTGAATTATTACAGTAAAAGATACTGGTGTAATTTGGCTTGAAGTAAGTTCTTTTATAAGAGAAGTTTCCTAGTGATTTGTTGACTTCCACCAGCACAATATGACAGATATAGGTATCTAATTTTCCTTAAAAAGTTATCAATATGCTACCTTAGGAGGTTAGGTGAAAAAACTCTTTCAGGTGTTCCATTGCTGGTGTGTTGAATGTATTTTTCCAATCCAGAAAGGATCTAATTCTCCAGATCTGAAATTAGTAGGGATTTATTAGCATGAATATTGTCTGAAAAAACAGGCAGCATATGCATGTGTGTAGGAACAGAATCTGTCCATTTAGTTACTCTTTACACAAAAGAGGATTAAAAAAACGGCAAGGTACTGAACTTTAAGATATGGTGCAGACAATAATTTTAGTAAAAACTGTAATAGCTTAAAATGAAGATTCTCAGCAGCTGAGCCACAGTAGCCAATTATGCGAATGATCTGCATTCATTTCACTATAAACTTTAACTGTATTTGAGCTTTCTCCAGGTCAACAGTAACAGTGGGACTCCTTCTTAAGCTGCCCCATTTCAAGCTGAAACAGAGTTTCTGTATGCATCATTATTAGAAAACAAATCAAACAGAGCAACTGAATAAAACTATAAGTTTTCCTTGGAATGATAAAATAGTATATAAAAGATTTGATATGCCTTATAATAAAACAGACATTACACCATGTACAAGAGTCTCTAAATTACGTTATTTATTTTAGAAGAGCAGCCTAAGAAGTCTCAGTTAACATATATGCAACAGAAGTCATCTATAATTTTATCAACATGTCTCATGCAAACTTCATTATTTTAATCCACACATCTCCAGTCAAAACAGAAAAATGAAAATAGGATTTAATGCATATGAGGCCTAGCATTTCACAACTCAAAACATTAATCCAAAGAGAAAATGAAGACAATAAAATATTTCTAATGATTTCATTTTCTTGCTCTGATACCTAAGGCCTTTGATTCATGTTATGGTTTTTGCAAATTGGGTAAAAGGAGAAGGAAAATGGAAAGCAGACAAGAAATAATAAACAGAAATCACAAACCTTGATGTAGAAAGTGAAAGTTACAAGGAATAAACCGAGATGATATAAAATGAAAGATTAATCTTATTTGTTAGGAATCAATTACTGGGAAAAAAGAAAAGGAACCAGGCACCTTTGTATTGAAATACTGCAGGGATACCTATTGAACTAAAAGATAACCTGCTTTTTCTGTCAAGTGGTGTTCTGTTTCACATCTGTAAGTAGCCTGGTGTACAAAAACATAAGTATATTCTGCTTTCCCTTGGCAGTCTCTAGCAAATGTGCTGCCTTGTATGGAAAGGAATTCAAATATATACATGAAATTTGTTCACAGAGTTTTTCACTGGGAAAATTTCAGCAACTTTTACACTTTTCTGAAACCTTGTCACACCACTGCAAAATTGGAGGACAAAGGATGATTAATTTAAAAAAAGAAAAAAAAAAAGCATATTACTACCAATTTGACCTCCTACAGCTTTTAAAAATGAAGGTAGTCTAGATATAGCTGTCTATTTTGTAGCAATGCTCTTAGTTGTATTCAACTGGTATTAATTTTGCCTATTTGCTTAGTGTATCACAGCAATCATTACTGTGTATTGAAGCTGAAAAGCCCATTGCACATATATTTGTGAATAGAAGTGCATCTACAGTTGTTATTTTCCTACCTGCTTAATCTCACACTCATAGTATTATAATACAACATAACCCCTAACCTATAAAATGTTATATAGCACATATATACACACACATATATATATATAATATACATAAACATAAAAATTAAAAATGTATGAAGATCTACATGTTCTAGAAAATTTTTATTAGTCAGTTGAATATAGCTGGGAGACCTAAACTCTTTAGAACATAAATTTTTGACATACAGTATTTAGAGGATGATTTTGTGCCTAAGTCATTGAAAAGAAGATTTGTATGTATTTCCAGTGCACTGGTTTCTTCAGAATGGTTGTCTGTCCATATGTTCATCTTCGTCAGAAATGAAAAGTAGCATAACGCATTTACAGTGAGGAATTAATAGCCTCATTGCCTCATTTGCCGTGACATAAGAACACTCACAGTCAGTTGTAAAGCCACTCACAGTATAACTGTCTCAACTTCTTCATAGCAGCATCCCCATGATGTTCCAATCTGACTTCTCTGCTTTCCATACAGAGCAGTATTTCTCTATGTAGTTATTTCTACAGTGCAATTCCTCTAAAATATACACATTCAAGTTTCTGTCCTTGATATGTACATAAAAGTTAAGTATTTGATAGTCTTATTTATTCAGACTCACCCTCTCCCATTTTACGAATAAAGTGATCAGAAATTTTTATAGAAAACTTAAAGGAGGAAATAATTATTAGAATGAAAAATCTTCCAGGCTTTTATTTTAAAACATGGATCATCTAGCAAGACAGCATTCCATGTTCAAGATTGCATACTTGTTAGCCCTTGTTTTATGAAAATTAATAGCTTGAAGTAAACAAAGAGTGAAATGTTGCACTAACCCTTTATTTTCCTATTCAAATAACAGAAATAACAGCAGTATAATACTAAACATAAACAGTAGGCACACACTAGATTTATAAGGGAAATTATAAGAAGGAATCAACCATTGTAATTTTTCTTTTGAAGTTCATGACAAAAACTATTGAGTTTAGCAAGAACCATATTAAGCATTAATCACTGCTTTAATATTAAACTTTAAGAATGTGTTATACCACATCAAAGTTCATGGAACTTAAGAATATGTTTCTCGTTAAACGTACATTAAAGTATTTTGCTGGCTAGGAATGGATTCCTAAATCAAAATTTGATATAATAGAGCTCACTTTTTCTGTAAACTAATTAATTTCCTGCTGTTATCTTTTCATTGTTGTTTCTCAAGTGCATGGTGACATTTTGTCATATCCACCTATTTTAGATGAAAAGATGGTTTAATTTTTAAAATCAATATTGGCTTTTTGGACTTATCTTGCTTACATTAATACCTTGCTGTGCAGAATATATGAAGATGGTCACAACAGAGCTCTCTTTAATCTTCATTCTAGGTTTTGTCTTTGATCATCTATTAACTGAGACTATAGTACATTAACTTTCAGCTGAGTCAAGATAAAAGGTTTCTGAGAGTGGAAAGTTTCTTTCTTTGCTATTCAGCTCCCTTGGTTATTAATAACAAGCAATATATGAGCTGTCTTTCCTTATAAACAATGTAGACCAGAGAGAACTTATGCTCAAATGCAGTTTTCTGCATAGACTTATTGTGTTTGATACACTGGCAGAACTTCATATAACTTCATATGTCTTAAAAGAAGAAAGCCCTTGAAAAGGGTGAGGAAAAGAAAAAGCAAGCATAGACTTTGAAGATATAAGTAATCTGACGTCATTATAGATTAAAGTTAAGGGGTAATACTCCACAAAATTTTTTAAAAGTTTAGTTGATTGAGTGGTTTAAAAGCCTTTTTCAATTAGTTTTTTTTTTAATCCTATACCGCCTTTAAGTCAATGAGCCAGAAGTACATAACTGGTGCAATGTTTGAACAGACTAGAAGCCTCTTCTAGTCCCATATCTCTAATAATGACCAGAAGCTGGTATTTCAGAGAATAACTTGGGTAAAAGTGGCAGACAGAATTAAATGTTCCTATATTAATCTTCCAATTACATTTGTAGTTTAATATATGTTTCAAAAATGTTATAGGAATTGTCATACCTCTGACTATTCGGGATATGCTAAATAATTATCCTAACATTAAAAAAAATAGTAATTCAGATTTCTTTGCTTCAACAGCTTTCACTGCTGATAAATGATATGTATTAATTACAAATTATGATAATAAAGCTATAGTTCCTTTGAAATTATTCACTTTCATTACTCTTGCATTTGGAGATTGAGTGAATTTATATTATGAAGGAAGATGTATGGTTGGCAGCCTAATGTTTGACTGTTAGCATTCAATGTCTAGCTACAATGCTATAGCAGTACTCCTTATTAAGTGAAACAAGAAATTACTACTTTCCCTTTTTTTTTTCCCTTTTAATTAAACTTGATATTTGCTCAAAGTTCTGCTGTTAGATATTTTCTGTACTTCTATTTCTTTTTCCTTATGGCTGTAATACTTCCTTTAACACCTTGTCATTGTGAAACTGAATTTGAAAAAACAAATTCTGTTGGAAGCAGTATGTTCAGGAAGTGGAAAATGGGAAAACAATTCTTTTGTCTACAATAAAGCTGTTGAAAGTGTGTTTCATACATTTAAGGACTTAATTTTTAGCATTAGATGCCTCTTCATTTGTCGTTGACCCAAATTGCTGTAGTCAGTGATGATCATTAGGAAAACTTTTTGAAAATTAGTTCCAGGGAAATGCATATATACTCTTTGGTGTTAAGCAGCATTCTTTTTATTTTGATTATTTGGTTTTTAAATAAGTGATGTGTTAACTTAATACCACACACTAGTTCTTTCTGGTAGGAGAAAAAGTTGAAACACCTATATGCAAGTATTTAGTGTATTTTACATTTCTATCAAAAAGTTTTTGAGGTCTAGGAGTGTTTTTTTACTTCAATGTTCTGCAACAAACAAATTTATGAAGTGAAGAGTTGCATGAGGAAGTAATAGCTATTATGCTATTCCCAGATTCAATGAATATGGTATCATGATTTCTATTCTTTTGATGAGCAGAGAAAAATAATCCAGGAAGTCAAATATAATGTTTTATGAATGCATCTGTACTGATAAGAAGGGCTAGTAGGGATAATGCAATGAGGTAAGCAGATCAAAATCAGGATTGTACTAGGTTATGCAATAGCAGCAGTAGATGTGAAAGGTAAAATGTAACTGCCTGAAAGTCCAAGAGGCCTCACAATATCCAGGCGGGGATCAAGGACAAAAGTCTTCCCATGAGGAAGGAAGCTATGTTTTTGCTAGATACAGGAAAAGTATCAGGTTTATTCTCTGACCTTTTATTCTCTTACAAAAGGTGGAAAGGGGCAAGACAAGGACCATTTTATCCAACAGAATTGGTGCAGGAAGATATTTCTTAAGTTTCTAGAGAAAGATTCCAACTTAATCTGAAGGAGCGAGTAGAGGCTAGCTGACAGACTGAAGAAGGTGAAGATTTTATTGTTATATAGAATCCTAATGTGCCTTTTTTTTCTATTTCTTTTTGTAATTATTCTTTTATCATGAAGTTGGTGCTTTTGCTAAACATATTTTGATCTTTAAATTCTGTCTAGTGAGCAAGTTAACTCTGACCTTTCTCCCAGATAAGAATATTTTCACAACTGGGGCTATGGGAATCATTAAAAGGAGACTAGGGGTCACTAGCAGGTGCTTGGTTCCCTTGTTCACTGTGTTTAAAGAATGTGCCTCATAGAATTCACAAAGCATTTGGAAAGTGACACAGAGGTCAGGGAAGGCACACTTATATTTTGGGGCTATGTGATAAAGAAAAGTTATTTTGATGGCCTGCATGTTAAACATCCCAGATACCATCTACTAACATTGTGAGGATGTTATAGGCTACTTGAATGCTTATGTTTTTAAGATACAGATGACCTGTGCTACTCCTTGCTTCAGTCCTTTTGCATCACTGTAGCTATAAAATGGTATATGAAGGGGATTTGGCCCCAAACATAATAACTGTGCATCACTGAGGACTCTTCTGTCCTCCAGCAATATCTCTGCTAGTACAGAGGTGTCTACTAGCATTCCAAGACTCTTCTCTATGGTCAGAGACATTCATCTCCTCCCTGTCATTCTTTTTAGTGACTCTTGGAATACACTTTGGACCCAAGACTTAATCAACTAGTTAGCAGAAATGTTTTGATGCCAAGGAATATGGGGACATGACATGAGAGATTTGCAATATTAAAATTATAAAAAACCAAGGAAATAAAAAACCCCACAGTCTAATACTCATCTATTTACCACAATACGGTTATACTTGGTATCTACGGTTATACTATGGTAACTTGTGAAACAGTCGCCTTAGAGACCTACAGTAAAGCAGAGGAAGCATTTGGCTAGTACAAAACATTTTGCTAAGTAAGAACATGAAGTCATTTTGGCAGTAATTAGAATTTCAAATACAGACCAAAAGACAAACCTGAGAACATACTTCAAGGCAAAATGTAGGCTATTTCTGATGAATATGTTTCAATTGTCCTTAGCTGAAAATCTCTACTTGTCCTGCTGGAAAACATCAAAGCTCAGAAATTTAAAGAGCATACGGAAACATTATAAAAAACAGAATGTTAGGAAAAAATCTAACACAGAGCAGAGACAAAACTTTATTATAAAAGAGAAAGTTTTATATAGCAGTTCCAATGCAAACCATTTTCCAGGTCTGATTCTGAGTTAAATACTGAAGTACTTTTCTCAACAAAAAAATTGTCTAAAAGATAATGAGGGAAAATATTAACACAGATATTTTATGAGTTTTATCAATTTTATAAGTGTTCCATGGTCACAGTGTTGCATATTTTGATTATTCTTATGAAGAGATCGAGTGTCATTATACCCATTCTACAAGCAGGGAAAGGAGACACAGAAAGGCTAAGTGGTTTTCTTGCATGCTGGAAAGAGAAATGGGAATATATGGTCACTAGTTGCATGTATATAATTGGAAATTGGCTCTCTTTCAAAGACTACCACTAAATCTGTAGATTTTAGGAGCTAAATTACTCTCACAAAGCTATACCAGTCTAAATATTTATTCATTCATTCCACTGATTTCTCCTTTGATCTTTGAAAATTCTTTTGATTCAGAACTTTCTGTGTGTATTCTTCGAATTTGATCCCTGACTTTTAGAAGCAATAAAAGATAAATTCAGCTGTGACTTTCTAATGCAATCCAGCTCCAGGAGAAATGTTAATTTTGGTGAACCAATATGCTTGGTTGTCCCCTGGTAAAAGGTTGTATATAGAGTTTCAGTTTCCTGAAACACATCAGACAAATATTCAAACATGTTCAAAGTGAAGTTTTTAGCTCTAGAATGTTTTATGTAGTAAACCCATATAATCAGGTTGGTCTTCCCAACATCAAATTGGAATTAGCAGAGTAGCCTATTCACTTGGAACCTTTTGGCCTTCTGGAGCACCCTCAGAGCATTTTATGTACTTCAGAAATCTATATAGTGACACTGTCTCCATGTTATTAGTGCACTAATACTGATTTATAGTTTTTAATTTAAATTATGCAAAAAGAACTCTGACTTAAACATAAAGGAACCTGGCTGTTGTGAGATACTCTCTCAACTTCTGAACCCAAAGTCAAGAAAATTCAGGGCTAACAAACTCATGAGGCTATAATCTGAAGTAAATGTTAGCAACTTCCTGGTGTACTTCGGACAGATAAATCAACTTTCACTCTAATTGTCAAGAACTATTGGAGCATACTGTCCTATCTGACTTGATGTTATATGGCTAGATGTTACACAGGACTTTTGGAAATGAAACTAACCACGTTTTGTTCTTTCTTTCTCTTTGAATTTTTCAGTTTCTGCTCCTTTTCTAGAAGACACCACCACACCCTTGACAAAGTCATTACAGTTTGGGTAACATGCCATTGAGGTAATGGAGGGAACCATTCAGAGACAGAGCAATATATTACCATTACTGCAATTTATCAGAAGTTAGCCAAACCCCATATACTCTAAGATGCCTAGAAAAGCTTGTATAAAAATGTATAGCCAGTGATTATAATTTTCAACTTTGAATTTCTTATAATAAACCATTCCGTTTAAATTACTTTGGAAAAGTTTTTGTTTTTATCTGATATTTCTGCAGCTTTCAAATGTTATTCTTTTTTACAGTTATTGATCTAGATTATGATTTACTGATAGATTTTACTGATTGATCTAGATAATGATCACATTCAGTTTTATTGATGATCAATCTAGTATTCCTCTCCTGGAGGGGAAAACAAAAAAAGAGAGGAAGGAAGGAAGGAAGGAGGGAAGGGAAGGGAAGGGAAATCCTACATTTTGAAAACTGTGTCTGATGATTGCATGCTGCCAAATCTGTCTGATCTTGGTTTTTTCCTGATTGCTGAGGGACCTCAAATAGCTTTATAGATGCCTGAGCAGAACACCTATAGAGATAATGAGTCAACATTTCTGAAAACAAACAAGATTTACTTTACAGTCTAAATCTAAAATATTGAGATTTTAGAGGTATAAAGCATTTAAATTTCATACAGTGACATTTTCTCAAGTATATTTTGATGCAGGTAGTTTATAGGGAAATTACTGATTTAAGGAAATCGGTAGCGGGTTTTAAGGAATACAGTCCCCATTGTTGGACTGAAGTTTTTTGTCAAGACAACAAACTATTGTCTATAAAATTATTGTCTATAAACTAGCATAAGGAATCTTTCATTTCACAGTGAGAACATATGTGACAGTGGCATGATTTGTGAAATTATCTTCACAAAGTTTAACAGCAGAAATCAAAAGTTCCAGAAGAAATCTGTGAGGGAAAAAAGTACAGAGTTTCTTTTTTGTTTGTTTTTTGGTTTTTTTTTTTTCTTTTTTCAGTAAGTATCTTTTCAGTTTCTTTGCATTTTGTATAATTAATAGAATGTACAGTCTTTTCCAAACCCTCTCTTGAGTCATGAGCCCGGACAAGTAACGGAGGGTTATTAATAAACATTCCCCATAGGTTTGGGGGCACTTCATACGCCAGATAATTCAATTCCTCTCATTATCTTGAGAAGCCCTGGCTTATGCAGGATGTATTTTCCTGGTGCTGCCAAGTTTTTTTACAATAAGCTGAGAATGGACTGATTTTTCTCTGATTCCTTTCTGCAATGATCTTTTTTTTTATGAGGGTCCTGTATATTTGTCCTCCTGAAAGATTCAGCATTTCCTTTGCCTTACTGATTTACTGAAATTTATTGCTAGAAAGTTGATTGGGAAAAGGCCCCTTCCCCTGCCCCCCCCCCCTTTTTTTTATTTAGACTTAAAATGCAAAATAACTGGGCAATATGTATCTCAAGGACTGAAATTAGACAGATTAGATGGAATATTGCAGCGATGGTGGTAACAGCTGCTTTCATAATAAAACAGATCAGTTCATCATAGATTTTCCATGACTTTGGTGATAAAAAGATTTCTAGTTGGAGAGTGTGATGGACCAGAGCAGAGAAAAGATTGTAACTGTATCCATGGTTCTGCTGGTAAAAGCTAGATAGGATTCTGTAAAAACAGCACTATGCATAAGAAGGTTGCTGCAATTTTCTGGTGTCTTACAGTTTAACTAGAACCCAGTTCTCTTTAACTAGAATATTTTAGCAGAACACCAGACATCCTTCCAAATTTTCTTTAACTTTTTTTTTGTTGTTGTTTTTTATATTGTTTGTACAATAGTCTTATAAATGCTTTTTTTTTCTCCACAACTGATGCAAGACCGCAGGTCTCTGCTTAAACAACAAATTAAATAGCTTCAGCAATCAAAAGTCAAATGTACCTAAACTTTTCAGAGACTATCCTCATAAAGGATGGAACTTAACCACGTGTCTGTGTTCATCTGTGAAAAAGCAAGTACTCAGCATAACCCTGGAGCATAGATGTAATGCAACTTACAAGTCTTAGGTCTGATCTAAAATGGCCTCCAAAGCAATAAAACATATTATATTAGCAACAGACAGACTTAAAAAAGTTTTAGTAAAACCATTTTCAAAATGGGTGTATTCACAAACACTATAGAATTCATGACAAAATATCTCACTTATGAGCACAAATCATTTCATTCAGAAGTAACTCAATACATAATCAATTTTAGCCTCAGTGACTTAAGATCAGAGAAGTTGATTTCAATAGGCCAACATACTATTTCCACTTATAGCACAGAATGTGAAATTTCTGTCTCAAATATATAGTTGTCAAAAAATGGACATTGATAGCCAAATTTGGTTCTGAAATGTCATTTTAGTAACAGCTTTTGAAAGTACCAAACTGTATAATATCCAAGAGCCAAAAATCTATCTCAAGATGACTTAAAATGAATACCGAAAAACCGAAGTTTTTGCAATCATAAGTGACTGACTCACATATAGCTCACCAGCAACTATAAGTTGTGTTCACTGATATAATT
Organism: Sclerurus mexicanus; assembly: GCA_013396755.1. Classification (NCBI taxonomy): domain Eukaryota; kingdom Metazoa; phylum Chordata; class Aves; order Passeriformes; family Furnariidae; genus Sclerurus; species Sclerurus mexicanus. The sequence continues at coordinate 1,419,969 of VWZF01001682.1, read as the reverse complement.
AGGTCTAATACAGTTTTCCTCTTAAAAGCAAAAAAATCTAATTTAAAAGCCGGACCAGGTTGGTTCAAAAATTCCAAAGAATTTCAGTATTTTTTATATGTCATTTTTTATGTGATGATAAGGACTTTGTGTGATAAGGACTTATAGTAAATCTGAAATGGATTTTACTTTTAAAAAAATATTTATGGTATAATAGTTTACTTGTCCCTTTCTAATCACAGTATTTTTGTAACTGAGTAGCACGCAAATACTGTTTCAAAGTCAAAGATTGCAGCTAAGAATGTGATTTCCTAAAGAACAGTTGAAAGCAATTAAGCTACTCATATCATGTTACAGTATGTATGCACTTAACTCTATTCCAGACCATGATTTAGCTTGAAAGTTTGCATAATTGTGAAAGTAAACAAGTCAGAACACCCTACTTACTGAATAATAGATTGGTATTTATCATTACATTCAATGTTCAGTACATTTCAAAAACTGGTGGCTGGAAATTAGTAATATATAATATAATTACTATTTTTAGAGTAAAGAGACACTGTTCTAAATTATAGGAAACCTATTACTGAACTTCCTAGTACATACAAGTGACTACTAGAAAAAAAATTGTCTGAAAAATGTTGAAAAAATATTTCAATCTAGAGAGTCTCAAAACTGGGTAAACCTTGAGGTATGAACAGGAATGGCAATGTTGTGGGAGGACAACTGCTTCAACAGATGCAAAGCTGGTTCCATAAATGATTTTCAGTCACATCTCAAGGAGTCATGACATTAAATGAAAATGTTCTTAGTTCTATTAGAAAAGGCATAAACAATAAAAGCTAAAGTGAACATCTCCGTGACTGAGAACTTCTGTTTTGTATAGTCATATGGCATCATGAATTAACCAAATTGTCTTGTGCTCTTTTCCTTCTATTCTCATCCATGTGTTTTTTGTCCTTTCTTTCATTTTTTAACCTGGACATCCTTAATGACAATATCCCCAGGTCTCCAAGTTTAAGGGACACAGGTGACCACCCACAAAAATTTTATATGAAGGGGTGGACTAGAGTGCATGTTTTGGCACTGAAGTTAGAAGATTTTTCTCTTGAGGATGGCCTTGTGGAATAAATAAAAACCAGTAAGCCACAGTAAAGGTCACTTGGATGCAAGCCACAGAGAAATTTTCCTTTTGCTTCAGCAGCCTACTGAGTAACCCATGGCAGTGTTTTTCAGTGTTAGATTTGTTTCATGTCAGTGATATAAATAAACAGGAAGTAAGGCAAAATTGAAATACTGTGACTTGCAAGAAACACATTTCAAAAGTTTCAAATGTTTTTCTGTTTTAATTTTGTTATCTTACCTAGATATTGGGAAGATTCCAGGAAACAAAATCCTTGTTCAGTTCCAATTACAACTGACCTTTATAAATAACCTGTATGAACACTGTACATCCTTTTCATAGCATATATAGTAGAGAAAAATGTGAATTACGTAAAATGTAAAACTACTAAAAGCTGCAGTTTGTATCAGTGCTTCGTTTTCCCTGGTGAACTACAGTGGCATAGAAAACCATACTGCACAGCAATCTTTCACACTTTGGTTTCCCTAGTGCTCTGTGTGCATAAATAATCTGTGCTAAATCCTCTGCATTTACAGGTGATTTCAGTAATTGGAGTAACAGTCACACTCAGTATTATTCTTTAGAATGTCACTAAGTTTGGAGCAATTTAAACTCAACTCTGGAGGTACTTATTTAAATTTAAAGCAGAAATGAATTATGTCAAAACCTTTAAAACCCAAATCAGATTTTACCATTTTTAGGAGTGCTTTAAAACACTAAACCAAGAAACACAATGTTGTCCTTTACTAATTCTCTCATTGCTCAAACATATACTTATTTGTTTGTGGGAATAAATGCAGCTATTTTCAATTTTAAAGAATATTATCAAAACAGAAAATAATATTTACAGTATTTAGCTTCATTTTAAATGTTCAGATGAACTGTTCCCTTAATTGAATCCCTCTAACACTTGGTCATTTAATTAGTCTCATCAAGGTCAATGGAGGAAAATGCTAAACCTCTTCTTCTCTAGGGAGAATCAGTGGAATCACAATTTTTTGCATATGTAGGAAATTTTAGTTCTTCCATTATATTGAAAAATGAGGAAATGTTCTCACATTGATTTCTATGAGTGTAGGAGTGTATAAACCCAAAATTTTGAAGGGAAACCCCCCTCTCGATCTGCAGTTCAGTCAATAAAATTCGAAACCAAATGAGGGTGTGAGCTTTTTTTAAAAGAGCTTGAGTACTATTTGTAGGGTATTTCAGAAATTTCTTCATGATATGCAAACTGTAGTATAAACCTAGTAGAAAGGGATTACCAAACCTTAGTACATGCACTTTAAATCCTAATTAATCCTGAATAACTTTCTAACTGCTTGGAATTTTTTACTGATAATCTTCCCTTGTGCTTCTAGTCTAAACATTGTCAGTAAGGCTGAATTTATTGAATCAAATTCAGTTATCCAAAATGTTGAAATAGAAGATATCACAGCTCTCTTGCTCATCAAACTTACATTACCTCAGCTGTTTTGGCAATGTTTAATTCTGACATAGTGCAAAGCAAAGAAAGCACAAGCAGGTGACCTTGTAAAGGCATGTAAACAGAAACCTTTGCTTCTTATATTGATATTAACAGCAATTGTGAAAAAAATACTTTAGAAAGCCTTTGCTTAATTTATTGGCAAAACCTGAGCACCCTGAGAGTTGTAAAAGCATATAGGAAAATGAACATTTACTAATGGCTTTTTAATATCTTCTTCATCCTGTGATCTACATGCTTTCTAAGTGATGTGGGAATTTGGGTCAAAGAAATAGGTGGAAAAATTGGCCACAAGTTGCTTTTAATTTTTACCTACATCCAGAATACAGAACAGCGATTCATATGTAGACCTCAAATCACCTCAAAATAGCATAGCTCAACTTCAGTTGCTGACATTGTACAAAAGGATTCACTGTAAGGAAATTATCTAACAAATTACATTCAGTCACTTTCTAATATCTGAATCAATAAGAACCAAGGGTAAATTATAAAGAAAGGAGTTGTAACTGCATGCAGCATCAACAAATTGTTTCCAGAGCTATAGCATTCTCTGCAGAGGGACTGATATTCAAGCTTTAGTTACCTTCTGTGAAGAGAATATATTGTAACTGTTGTGCTATGTTTTCATAAAAACTCAGCAAATAGTTAACAGGGGATTTTGCTTCTGCTGAAGAGAAATTGGAGACAGAATTGAGTAAAATGAAAAGGGAGTGCTTGGATACAGTGAATGTTGTATGGAGATCCTGAAAATGAATTTATTGTTTTTCTAAACTGCTGTTCCCAATAGTTGAATCACTTTGTGCAGAAGTTTTGGAGTGCTTTTTCACAAGTATCTGTGAGCTCTGGAGTATGGCTCTATTTTTCTGAAAGTTTAAAGATTTTAAATTACAGTTTTGAAGTGTAATATCATAAAGACAGAGCTCCTACCTCTAAATAAAATTTGCTAGAGGTAAGCAAGAGGGGAACTATCTATGTGTGTATTGAAGTTCAAAGGTGTTTTATGTTATAACTTGGCATGCTTTGTGAACTTTGAGAAGCAGCAATAAAGTGGAAAGCTACTATGTCACTGTCAGCAGACTTTCATGTTATCAGCCTTTCTTTTTACTCTCCCTTGGAGAATGTCAAGTACTACTTAACAGTATTTTATATGTATTAAATATTGTTGTTCTGATTATAAGCTCTACTCCATTTTCTTTCCAAAAATTATATGACAGCCTCTAAGTCCATTTTATTTGGATATTGCAAACAATGCACCTTGTGTTTACATAACGCTTTTTTAAAGGGCAGTGTTCTTGTATGCATTCTAGTCAAAAGTTAAGGTGAGATTCTAGGAAAAAAATGTAATAATTTATCAAATTTCATTAGCATTCCTTTATTTTATTTGCAGCATGGTAAGCTGTTAATTTGACACAATATATGAGAGTAACTTTTTATATTGAAAGACCACATATGCCTAAGGACTGTCTTACACAGAATTTCTTTGCACTGCAGTCTCATACTTATTTTCCACCGTTTCAGAGTTGCAAAGAAAATAGAAAGTACAAAGGGCTGGGAGGGCTATTTGTTTCTAATCCTGACTATGATGTATAGATTTTTCTTTTCTCTGTTTACTAGTTGCCTGTGTTTTTGACAGTTTTCTAATATTACAGTTATGAGAGATTTTATTATTATTATTAATATTATTATTATTTCTTTAAACAGGAAAATTTTGATTTACTCACCAAAAAACATTATAATCTGAAAAGAGAAATGTTTTAGACTGTCAGTGATCCTCACTTAAGAACATTTAGAGTGATCTTTCAATTTCACTGAAACTGCTATTTTGCATTTGAATAAATGAAGATGATTCTTAATTTATTCTTTTTTAAATTAACACAGAGCAAGTCCACATCCATTCTAAAGAACTACTGATTTTAACAGTAGCAAACCAAAAAATGCAAACTATAAGCTGAGAAAAGTCTGTAAAATGTATTTGATTTATTTATTCACAAGTAAGAGGAAAAAGATTTGTTAGAGGCCTAGACTCAAAGCTAATTAGAAAGGATTGCAACTTGCAAACGTGTTTCACTTCCTTTGAGGGAATACTGACAACTCAATAACACACATACTCACAACAACATCTGGGCATTTGGATCTTAGTTATGGTTTTTGTAAGACTTGGTTTAATGGGTATGATCAAAGAATGAACAGAGGAACCCATAATGTTAGCTGGTTATCTAACACATAACTGTAAGCAACCTTAGCCTTTGGATACCAGGCAGTAGATGCCCAAATGTATATGTCAACAGATTATTGCAGAACTCAGACTTCTTAAGAGGCAAAACTGCACATTAAATTTTCTTAATGTTTTGGTGATCTTCCCCTCAATATACCTGCAAGTGCATTAGATATAGTGTGGCCAAGAACTTTGCAGCTTGTATCTAAATCCTGTGAAATATTTCCTCATCTTGCCTCTATGACACTCTCAAAGCACACCCACTGGATAGGATACTCCAAACTTAATAATGATAAATGGAAAGTGCTACACCCACCAAAAAAATAAATCACATTTATATAATGGATAACAACTAAGAAGAAGAGGACTAGCTAATATAACAAACCATTTAATTTGAATCTATTATTTTGTGGTTGCAAGACATTTCACACTGAAATGTTTAGTGTAGAAGAGAGATGGGATCCCATCCTGATAAGAGTTAGTTGGTTCTTTACTGTAATGTGTCTGGTTTGGACATGACAAGCAGACAAGCTTCAGAGATTTCACCACAGACTTGGTGGAAACCTCTTGACATTAATTTTAACACTTTAAAACATGAGGTGTAAAGAAAGTAGAGATCTCTTTCCTCTTTAAAGTTTAGGTCTGTGGAGGAATATGTGATAACTCTTGCAGTACAGTGGAAAGACTGAATAACTGTTTTAATTACAAATGAAATAAGAAGAAATAATTTTGTTGCTTTTTTTGGGGTGGTGGTGCTTTTTTTTGTTTGTTTGGATTTGGTTTGGACTTTTTCTTATGTAAAAATTGTTAAGTTTGATAAGAAAATAAAGTAGTTCATGATGACTCAGAAGTGGCGGAAGATTGTCTTTCAACAATGTTTTTTCCCAGAAATTTAACAAACATCTTTGACAGATATATTTGTTTCTGCATAATAGATAGAATAGATAATCTTCTTCAAATACCTTTCAGACATTTTTCTATTGGCATAATTTTTTTTCATAAGAATAGTAGATTAATAATCAATGGTAAAATTTATCCCAAAGCAATAATTTTTCTGGTTTGTAAATCCCAGTCTAAGCACTGAAGAAGGATTTAAATATTTCATTGGTCTTTGTTTAGAAAAGGACTTATTATTCTGCCTGTGTCCTAATTTAACAAATGAAGAAAAAATCACAATATATTTATGTATAAAACATGAGATTTTACTGGCAGTAAAAATCACTATATTTTGAGAGTACTCAAAGGCAAGATATTTACACAAAGTAATAATGAACCAGGGTAGCTTTCAGGAAAATGGCATATTTTGAAACACATCAAAATTTCAATGTGAAGTATTTCAATGTCATCTGTGCACCATTTAGATACTTTTATCCATGCAATTATGTGCATATTGTGCAAGAATATAATCTCACTGAATATATCAAATGGCAGTTCGAGAAGCTGAGTATATCTGCATCAGAGATGGACTATCAATTTTGATTGACCATGACAGGATATATGACAAAATGCAATTTGCTTGCAAACAGGATGTTTGGATGTAAGCCTGAAAGTTCTTTGTCCTTGAGTCCATGATCAAATACATGTCAAATAGTTCAGCATTTCTTCAAGCAAATTTTCAGGCTGTTGCCCAAAGGAAACGACTACCTCGATGATCAGTGTTATTCAGTTTTTCTGATGTGTCAGTTGGATGAATGGAAAGTTATGTGTAAAAAGACAAACAGAAACATATGGCTTGTAAAACGCTGATGAAGAAATAATGTGGATGGCAAGGATGATGCCACTGAGTGAGTTTTTTAACATGAAGATTAAAAAATTAAACACTGGAGGAGGAAACAACTTTAAATAAAAGAATTTTTGTTTTTTTCTAGTCTTGGGAGAGAAATGCAAACACAGAAGATCACAGTATGATTCAGTGGCAAAGTAAACATTCAAATGAGAGGATTTTCAATTCAATATTTCACACAGCATGGAATGATTTATTTCAGTGTTGCTACTTTTCTTCAGAGTCCTTGAGTACCATGATATTCCCACTCATTGCTGGCCATTACCGCTGAAGCATTTATATTGCCATTTTACTTAAAAATCTGTAGTAGTGCAGGAGGCAAAGTTCACTATTCTTGAAAATATAGATAACTCAGGTGACCAAGCTCCTTGCACTGAAAAATATATGAATTTACTTGCTTTTCTGATTTTGCTGCTATTCTTGCTGAGAAGAGCAAGTAACATTTGATTGTTTTATGGAGCTTCAAATAAACCTTTAGGTGACAATCTACTACACAAATATTCAATATGGAGTGCTTTTCTCTGTTTGTGGAATAGGGATCCCTGAATTTATTTATATAATTTTTATTTTTGTTATTTAGAATTCAGAAGTCATAGATGTAGCTTTTAGGCACGCAAATAGCAAATTACATCTTTCTTCAGAATCATTATCCTGGGAATCACAAAGAGAGTAAGCAACCTAATGGGAAAATATAATGACTGCGTGTTATTTTTTCCTTAAATCTCTTGCAACAGACTTCTACCAGTGACAACAATAACAAGTGTCAAGCAATCTTTTTTACCGCTTTTTTTAACTTCCTTTTTTTTTTTCCTTTGAACAAAATTCAAGGGATCAAGAAATTGTACCCAGGGCCTTCGTTGTGCTCCTTGTGATGACAGGGGTCTTATTCTTTAACAAAAACCTATGAGGAATGGAGTAAATGTATATAGATATATTCAGAACAGCATCCAGTTGTGTCTAAACATAAGTGATTTCCTTGAAATAAGAATTGTGGGAGAAAGCAAGGAATAAGTGAAGAAGAGAGAAGAAACTTAAGAAGTGGCTATATACCGTCATATAAGGGTATCTGCAGTGTACAAACTAGAACAGGATGTGCTGAATCAAAAATAGACTTGGAAAATAAAGTATTTACAGCAAATAATAAATACTGTAAATAATTACAGTATTTCTTATTTGTCTTAAAATTTAAAGTTTTAAAATTTAGGCACATAAGAACAGTTAGATATATGCATAAATCGTTCTTTATTATTAAATACTAAAGTATTAGGAAGGGCTATTATGGAAGGGCTAACATTCAGGTTAAGGAACATTATTCTCTTGGTTCTATTACAAAGTACAAAATCTTAAATGCTGGATTGTCCAGACAATGTGGGATGAAATTGAGAACAGAAAATAAATGTAGAAGGAGCAAAAAAATTTCTAAAACCTTTGGAGGACATTGTTTATATACTGCTTCCAGGGGCCTTTCCTGACCAAGAATGGATAATTGCAAAGTTTTGCAGACATGAAATAGAAAAAAATACTGAAACACATTCAGAGTACATAGAATTGGATTGCTTCCTGTGCCCCACATCTGTATTTTCATACATCTTATGGGAATTTGCACAGTGGAGGTTGAGAGGTTTTTTTGTAATCACCTGAACTAGCAAGGGTTGCACAGGATCTTTTAGAAACCTGTTACCTCCTGCTGAAGTTATTTCAGGGCAAAACCTTTGTTCGAGACTACCTGATGGGGTCACTACGCTCCAAATTTCAGGATAGTTTTAAGAAGGTTTGTATTAATAACTTTAACATGGAAAAGCCCAGGTTTAAGATAATCCACAGTAAAAATATTAAGCATCTTTACTTTTAAGATCATACATACTTCTATTGATTTTTAGAGCTATGACTTATGCTTAAATTACTGTTATGTTTTACAAATGCTTTAATAGAACAATGTCCTGCTGTGTGTCAAAATTCAAGTTCTGCTGATCCTATTTTCTCACTTCATGGATACTACCTTTATACGGTTCCTGCTGCCTTCTAAACCTGCTCATCTTTCCTAAGGCCAAAATTTATGTTCACTTATGTAAAACGCAATGCTGCTGCCGGAATTAATCTGTAAGCCAGAAGAAACAGTGCTTTGTTATCTTACAAAGCAGTGTTCTCAACATTTATTTATGTCAAAACTTTAGGGTTTCTAAGGGTACTCCTATTCTGTTGATAGTCTATAAAGTTTATTTTCTTTTCTTTCTGTTTTAAAATTAAATAGTGTTCCTATTTGTTCTTATTTTAAATAGTTCTTATTCATCTTAACTTTTTTAAAGACGTGATTCATCTTTTTGTTTCATAATACATATAATGTAAGTTTCAAAAGTAAATAAGCATATTTTGTCTGCCACAGTGGAATTGAATATATACCAAATTTGCAGTGATCAACTAAAAAATATGTTTTACCTTTTCACTGTTCTCATATTTTTCTACAAATTAGTATATTCATATTGTTTAAAATATTTCCTAATCTTTAAGAATCTGTTTTGTTTTGAACAGGAACATGAGCATTTTTACAATGAAGTTTTTTCCTGATATGTCAAAAAGCATTTTCTAGCTCTGTGTTGTCAGGAGTGGGAAGGTAGTGTCTATTCTTTTCAAGACTGCCAACAGCATATTTGAAGTCAGTTCATATATCAATCAGCATCCAAAATCTTGGGGAAAAAATGATCTGGCAAACCCTAGACACCTCTTTCTATCTACCTACCTATGTATTTCTCTATCTATTGATGGATTTATCTTGATGTGCTAGTTTTCAAATAAAAGACGTTTAGTAAATACAGGAAAAATAGGATGGCAGAACACAGACTGAAATAAAGCTGAGCATTCTTCTTCATATCAGGGACAAGTACTGTGCTGAGGACAGGAAAGAAGTGTTCTGTTTTTTAAAGTTTTGGTGTGCCTGGTTGTTTTTGTTTTTTTTTTTCCCTGCTCTAATCTTTTTACAGAAGGCAAAAATGATCCATATCTAGTCCTCTGGACATGGATAGTATGTGCTTTACCTGTGACATCTTAGTCTTAGGGACATAACAGTTGTATTCCTGAAATCCAACTAGTCAATTTAAGCAATGTTAAAGCTTCTTGTTGTCATATTTTACCAAGTGCCAACTTTGTATTATCCTCCTTATGCTTCATCTTCCTATTAAGTGTCAGCAATATCCTAGCTGAATTTTTCATTTGTCTACTGAAAATTTGCCAAGTAATGATGTTCTTCCAAAAAACAATCTTTGCTCCCTCATTAGTCTTACAAAGGTTTGCTTTGAAGTGAGTAAGCTGTGATCTGAAGTATCTCTGATGTAGCTGCAGGATGAAATGGTGCTGAAAAGTTCAAAACAGATTTATAATGAAATCTACAGAAGAAAATTATGATTAGTTTTAACACTTTGGTTAATAAGATTGTGTCTGAAGATAAGTATATTCTCTAAAAACATCATGAAAATTACTGGTTAAAAGGAAATAAAGAAGAAAAATTGGATTGGACAACAATTATCAATAGTGCATTACGGCAACCTTAGTCTGAATGAGCTGCTTTCAGGGGAAAAAACCCCAGAGGCTGACACGCTGTGACCATTTCTAACAATCAATATAGTGACTAAACATGTGGAGCACAAAATGGTGTTCACAGCTAGAATCTTTATTTGCTTTTAAGCAGATTAAACTGGGAAGTTTCCTTAAGTGTAAACAGAATAATATTTAAAACGTAGATTCTCTATTAAAATATATTTTGAGGCTGAGAATTTAGTAGTGTGTTATCAGCATTTGGGCCTATTTGATATTCAAGTGGGCTCTTGCTTTACAAAACTGTTGTTGTCTACAGATTGATCTTGATATAATTTAAGCACAAAACATGGAGATGTTCCTATCTACAGCATAATCTTAGCTGTCAGTTTTCTTGATATAATATTTTCTTACAGGAAAATTTTTATATATTTGTGCTAAAGGAAATATTTTTATATTTTTCTCTCAATTAAAAATCCCAAAACTATTTGGAGGTAGAGTAAGCACTTAAAACTTTGAAGAATAATGTCTTAAAATATACTGAAATTTTACCTTCAATACCTATTGGAAGGAGGCAAAGTTCGATTTAGGGACCATTTAAGCAAACTGGACATATACAAGATCACAGATTTCCATCTGTGGTGGTCTGGCTGTTGTGCTGTTGAAGGAGATGGCTGATGTTATTGCAAGTTTGTTCTCTATTAACTTTGAAAGATCACTGGGATCTGCAATTTCACTGAAGGCAGTAAAGGCGTAAATGTCATACTCATCTTGAAGAAGGGAAAGGAGGAGTATCTGGGGAACTACAGGCTTTGTCAGCTTTCCAGTTCCCAGAATAACTGGCCCTGTAAGCAAAGGGAGAGCAATGGATGTTGCCTGCTTTGAATTTAGCCAGATAGCTAATAGGATTCCAGTTGCCATACTGGGGAGCTAGCTTGGACAGGTGAAATGTAAGGATGTAGATTGACTACATCACTGGCCTTAGGGACTGGTCAAGTATTTAATGTTTCCCTTGTGGTTAGAAGTTAATTAGGGATATTAAAAAGAAAAATATTGGAGTGAAAGAACTGGGGGAAGGAGGATTTTTCTTCCAATATGGCCATTGGTGAGTGACTGGTCAGTCTGTATGTGGGAGGTGCTGAGGGATTGCTTTTACATCATTGGTTTTTACTGTTTGTTTGTTTGTTTTTTTGTCTTGTTGGCTTTTTTTCTCATTTTTGCTTCTTACTAAATTTTCTTTCTCTTCACCCATGATTTTTTTCACTTTTGCTCTTCCTATTCTGATGGGGGAGTGAACAAATGGCTGTGTGGGTTCAGCTGCTGGCTGGAGTAAATATACAACAAGACCTTGGAAAGCTCTAGGAGTAGGCATAAACAAATGCTACTCTCAGCTTCCTCATATGAAAAAAAATGAAGAAGAAGGTACAAATAACATACTGAAATGTAAAATTTGCCTCTTATTAAATTTAACAGGGATAAATTAACAGAAAGATGATCAGTGCCACCATTTTAGTTGTAACATTTGTAATAGGCTTTAGAATAGGCTTTTAGAATATACTGCCTGAATGTACCTAACACTATTTGATCATATTCAAACTCTAATTTTATTCCATTTCCTTATAGATTCTTGGCTTGCTCACACTTAAGGACTGTGTACTATTCTGTGCCTTTATCTTGGGGAAAATATGGCAGAACTAGAAAAGACAAATGTTCTAAGGGAGGTTCCAAAATAATGGAACAGTTTCCATACAAGAACTGATAGAGTAAACTAGGACTCTGCAGTATGGAACAGGTGTGACTTCTGGATACCATGGCTGTTTATAAAACAGGACTGTCATGGAGAAAGAAGGTACAGAACAACCATTCACAAGAACTAGGTGCCAGAATAATAATACACAAAAATAATAATAATAATTAAAAAAGTGGTTTATCACTAAGTAGGTGACAACCATACAGAACTCCTTGCCAAAGTGTGGTGAGGTTGCAAAATGCTTACCTGGGTTCAAGCAATATCCAGTTAACAGGAAAACAACATCAGGCTGAAAATCTGAGATGGAGATATTGGAAGCAATAATAGGAAATAACATATATAAAGTGAAATGTTTATTTATGGAATATATAAAGCAGAGATTTTTAATCTTCCTTACAACTGCTGGTAGACAGACATGAACTCCTCAAAGCATTTTCTGTTGAGTGGCCTTAAAGTCTATGGGAATATTTGCCTCCATTTCCTTGAAGACACAAATGTAAACTGTTTATTTAAATCATTGCAGAAGTTAACCTGGATAGTCTAGTTCAGGGCTAAAGTATCACGATTCTAATTTGATTTAAACTGACAGGAATTGATTTAAGTCATCTTGAAACAAGAGTTTGGGAGTTATAACTGATACCTAAGTTTCTGTAAGAAATATATTTGTTATATCTATTTAGCTAATAAACTTTTCAGATATAGATATGTTTACCTATTCTCAAAACAGACAGACTGCTAAGAAAGATGTCTTTCAGAGGCTTGGTTAATCTGCTCTTGCTTGAATAATTGAAAGGGAATAAAGGCAAGTGCAGTGCTCCAGAGGTTAGTGCTGCTGTAGAAGGTGGGAACCTAAATAATGACAGGTAAAGTGAAGGCAAAATTAATTCCAACTAATTCTAACTCAAATTATAGTAGAAAACAATAGGTCAAAAAAGGAAGTGCTCATTAAATTTCATCAAACTTTGCACTAAATTAGTGTAATTTAAAAAAAAAATACATTGTACTTCAGTGTATGTATGAAACTAGCCATTTGTTACATAAAGTGCAAGCTATAAATACCATGCAAAACTGAGATGCAATAAAGTTTTCTGGTGACTCCATTTATTTGGAACAGCCCCATAATCAGAAGGAACATGTAGAAAAGTAATAAAAGTCAATTTTTGAACTTAATAGAAGCAATAGAAGTGACAAATGATAGCCAGCAGGACTCTATGTTGTTGTAGCTTGCTGAACCAGATGTCTAAGTGTTTTCCAAAACCTTGAGAAGAGAAACATAATTTCTTATCCGAAAGTTACCATGGATCATCTAGATAGCTATTTTACATTCAAAAACACAGCAGTATTTGATAAGTTCTAATTTTTTGTAGCCAAACTAGTTGGAGTCAAAAATCTATAAATTATTTAACAAAAAACTCAACTGTAACGCACTCAAAAATGTTACTGTGGTATGGCACTTTTGCAAAATGAGGTGGTCGAACTTACTTTACTGACAATTGTAGGAACAGCAAACTCACGGAACATTGACATAGACCAAAGTTGATGTTTGATTAACAGCTAGTCGCTGCTGTAGCAAGAAAACATTGCCTGGTGCCATTCATAAAACGTAAATGGAACTATTCCAATAGGACCACAGTGAATTCTATCAATGAGAAAGGTGGCAGAGTAGTACCCAGTTTTAGGTGCTGTCTGAGCAAGAGATCACATGCTGCTGATGGGATCCACCCAGATCACTGTTTCTGTGAGTTTACTTCATAGTAATTAGAGTTCATGGCTGAATTCAAGTCTGACTTCTGTAAAAAAAGCAAAGAAAGCACTCTTACATGGCACATTAAAAATGCTGCAATGGAGAGTGTAAGGCACTGGATTCGAACCTCTTTTAGGACTGTTATATTACTGTTGGGTCAGAACCAACCAAAACATGCAAGGGAAGGGCTGGGCCATATCCCACATGGCAGGGCTCATGGAGCCAACTTGGCAGGCTCTGCAGTAGCAGTGTCAATCAAAAGGGCAACCTGGGAGCCCACCCACACCACAGCCCCCAGAACTCCTAGCCCAGCTTCTGACTGGCTACACCACCCCTCACTCCCACTGGAGGCATTGAGCAGTCAGGGAAATGTACACCTTGCCTAGGAGTGGCCATGAGGGCCAAAGGAGATAAATACAAGAGCACATGATCACTTTTTCCTCTAGCTCTCCTGGGATGTACCTCCACAATATGAAGCTGAATTTCTATAGGGGTCTTTGGTGGCAGCTATTTAATAATCTATTTATCTCTTATTCTCTTCTCTGCTTATTCTGTCCTCTCTATCTTTATCCTTCTTCTTGTCTTAATATCTTTTCTCTTATTCTCTTTCTTTGCTCCTTTTTCGTACCTTAATATCTTTCTTTCTTTATGCTTTTAATCTCTTTTTGAGGGTAGTTTAGAACCGGTGGGATGGATTTTTATTAAGTTGTGTGGTTTGGCATGTGCTGAGTCAGTGCTTTGTGGAATGCTCTACTTTGGTTGCATGTTACCGCTTTTAAATTTTTGCTAAGATTTCTTATCTTCTCCCTAAATTAAAAGTATCTCATGAGAAACATGTGGATCTCTCTTTACACAATCTCAAGATATTAAAAAACCAAAGGCTTTGCAAAAGGTCAGTGGGCAAACTTTTGGAGTCTCATATATTTTTTAAAAGTAATACTGCCAGTTGAGCTTGTGGCTTTGGGACTGTGATCTTACAGAAAGTAAAGATAAGGNGATTGTATGGAGGCAGCGCTGAAGATCGTATATGAAGAGTAGGAATTAGGAAAAAAAGTATTAAAATTATCAGTAATCTAAAAGTAAACTAAATCTCTCTGGCCTTCATTTACCATACTATTCTAAAGATATAAACAAAGAACTTTCACAGCCTGTAATGTCTGAGATTTCAAATAATGTAATGTCCATTGCAGGTATATTCCACCACATATAATATAAAAATTATTTCCTACATAGGAAATAAGTCAAATAGCCTGTTTTTATTACTCATATTTGTATGATGGTAAAAGATGAGATGTTATTAGAGCATTGATGCTCCATTATTCCATTGCTCCTTTGCATACATGATTGCTTCAATCTAGGGCCAAGCTTTTCTTCTACTGCTTTTCTAAATAGTTTTCTTTTTTTTTAATTTTTGGTGTCTGAGACACCATAACTGCTGTCATTAATAGATCACCTTTGTTGACCATTTTCTCACAATAATCAAGATAGTGCACTGTAAAATATACCAGGTAATTTCAGTCTTCATGATGTTCTTTCCTTCTTTCAGCTAGGTCTTATGTGCTGATCCATTGCTTTCAATCTTAGGACTTGATGTAGCCGACCTAAACTAAGGGCCTACTCTCTGAGTAATTAATGGAAAGAGCCTGGAATATATATATATATATATATAGGCCTATTGAAGATCTTTGTTACCTGTTAGAGGTATTTATCTATTTCGAGTAAAGAGAGGGAGGCAGCTGGTAGTGTCTTTTTCTCCTAATTTAGATGACTTGGATAATTGTCTGGGCAGGATGGTTTTACTTTCAAGACAAGGAAAAAGCTAGACCTGAATTAAAAGCAACCACCCCCAGTGGATACATTCACAGCATAGCTACCACAGCAAGCAGAAATGCAATTATTTAAATCCATGGACAAATATTACTTAAGCTCATGGACCGGTTTTCTAACACTTTTGCTGGCTGAGGTTTGATACTTGTTTTAAGTGTCTCTAAACTCTCTTTGGAGGGGCAATATCTGTACAGTATATCCTTATGAATACAGGCTTTTGCTCTCCCCACTTCCAGATAATCTAGTTAAAAATTTAAAGTGACTTAACATTAAGAGCTATGGAAATTATGTATTTAGTATGTGTGTAATTAGTGGTAAGACTGTAGTCTGTGGATGTATTCTAAACAAGATCGCATTCTGTACATTCTTACAAGACTTGAATTCTCATCAACAATAAGGACAATTATGCACCTCTGATAAGCAAAAGATATTCTAAATATTCTAAATATGGATTAAGCTTAATTTATAAGACTTTTCATGTATGCTTTAAATAGCCAAAATAATTCAAGTGATATTTGTATAAATAAGGGTGAAGAGTTAGACATATTTATGAAATAAAATATAGCTGAGAGAAGTGAGCGTTCAATATATAGTCTATAGGTTATTTCATACCATTCAAAATTAAGGTTATTCAGATTAATTTTTTTCCCAGTAAACCTTAAAAGGTTAGTTTTACCTCTACATTAGAAGGAATACTTTCCTATCTTTGAAAGAACTCCCTCATCTGTGCCTCTGCTTTCTTTGACCAAAACTCCCATGTTCAGAACAGCCAATAATTTTAGAGTTAGGTCTCATCTGCAATGTGAAGAAGTTCATATTCAAATCCTTCTTTTTGCGTATAAACTCTCTTGCCAGGCTCACTTCACCTTGTATAAATATTGGTTGAGTCAGATGAATTAAGATTATAACTAACATTTTTAGCACAGTGTGGTTTTGCTGTTTAAATATTTTAACACTTTAACAACAATTTGAAAAAGAAGGTGCATATGCATAACAATCTCTTCAATTTAAGAACTCTGTACTTTCGAGTCATCTAGTTGTCAGGAACTCTGACAAAAAGTTTTATGTTTGTATATGTAAATATACATATCCACATATTACACAGGTATGCACATGTGCCTACACATGTGCACAGTCATGCAAACATACAGATACACACATGCTGAAATGGTCCTGTGACCTTTCTGGAGTTCTATACTGACAAACATGCATTAAGCAGATGCTCAATGTTACCTTACTTTATGCCACAAGGTTTAGTGATAAAGGTGGAATAAAATATGTGGACTATTGTAGCTTTCAGTCAGGAGTTCTAATTGGTATTAATTAAACTGACTTCCAAAGGGTGCATTAAGCAGGGGACTTTTCCATTTAAATAATTATGCCATGTTTGTCAAATGCATTTGTTCTGGTAGAAAGCCAAATTCAAAAAGGGGAGATACAGACAAGGTAAGTGTTACCCTTAATTACCTCCTAATTGTTTTGCAGTATTATTGAGAGCTTTTATTTTGGAACTGTTAATAGTAGTGCAAGTTTCTACACTAAGAAACACTACCAACGTGCTTCCAGATTGAACATGTTTTTTGCACTAACAAATCTCCCAGTGAAAGCATGGAAAATACGTAGAAGTACGCAGAAATGGTCTGGAGTTCCTAAGTCTTCCTATACAATTCCAAAGTGACTTTTCAATTAGTAAAGCCAGAAAGTAATTTTCTTTAAGCCTTGTTTTGTTTATCATAGAAACAATAAACTTTTGTGTATATTTCTATTTCACTAGTTAGTAAAACATTATGTGGTAATTGTAAAATATTGAGGCTCTGTGTATTCTGCTCAACAGAATCATGTTTCCATAATAATGGAATTCCCTTCTTTTCCAGTTTGAGGCTTAAAAAATAAAAAAAAAACCCTCTTGCATTTTCATTTATTTCCCAAATTTAACTTCTTACTCAAGAAATATAGAGAAGGCAGAGTATATCCCACTGTGTTTTGTTACTAAGAATATTAGTGATAAATCAAATTCAATATTTTTGAACATAATTTGAATGGGTGATACCTAAGGTAAAGTTGTATTAGTGTTTACTGATTTTCTATATTCAATTCAAGAGAGAAAAATATGGCAGCCTAATGACTTCTCAGTATCTAGGGGGACTCACTTTCATGAGTGCAATAAATTATATTCAAAATTCAAGAATTTAAATCATGCTTAAATCAACACAAAATGATTATGTTAGTTTTCCTTTCCAGCAAAACTCCTCATGTAATTTAGCAGATATATTTTAATCTGCTTAGCTAGTATTGACATTGTTGCTTTTTTTTTTTTTTCTTTATATCCTTTCTCCAATAAATCTTGGTTTAAGACAATAGGGATTGGTAATTTCACTGAAGAAAAATTGCTGTGCAATACTGAGCAAGTGCAGAAAGGCTGCCAAAATATGAATTTCCTTAAAGTTTCATTATTCTTCTTTGGAACTCTCTAACTTTCAACCCAAAGATCCCAAAACCTTATAAACCTTCTTGTCCAGTTCTGTAGCCCTTCCTACAGAGACACTTTTCTCTAGGCATGCAGTTCTGTCAACTGCACACCAAAAGGCCCTATGCAAGCCAGATACATAAACACAGTTTAAAAGCACACAGCAGCTCTGTGTGTGTCTAATACATATATTGTACATATACAGTCCCAGGTGAAGCATTAATGTACTTATCAGTTCTGAGACTCTTCAATAATCTCTGCTGGCCAGTAAGTGGTCATTCACGTGAGGATTGTCACCTCCTGGAAGTATCTGACCTTTGATCTTGCTGATTTGTCGTGTCCAGGTTGCCTGCTGTTTCCTTAAGGGGATATATTTCTGTGTCTGTATTTTTCCCTTGTGATTTCCTGAGCTGCCAACTGTTGTCATTGAAACAATTTCTCTTCTGCCCATGTTATTACTTATTTCATGTGGCTTCAATTCATGTAACTCTCAAAGCTTAGCAGCAACCTACTCAGTAAGGCTGAGCCAAGGTCACCCAGCTGTGTGCACCAAAGTAGCTCTGGGGTCAGAGAGCTCAACTCATGGGCTGTGGCTTATGCTCTGTCTACAGTATAAGTTGTCTTACTGCTTGAATTATAAAAACATTTTATGTAGATTATAAACTAGCAGTCATAAATTAAAACTTCTGCAAATATTTAATTCTGTAGTCTTTATTAGATAGGACAAAATTTTATTTACAGGATATAGCGGTGAATTATTCTGTTTTTGAGAAAGAAGTAGAGGGAAAGCCTTATGATGTCTGGAATATGTATGCATGTATTTACATGTACAAATCTTTCTGATTTTGCAGGAGGGATTCAGATACTTTTCTGACAACCACAGCAACAGAAAATTATATGAGTAGTATATAATTAAGCTATAATTAACTTAAATGTTTTATGATTTTGGGAGTGTTTGATAGAGGACATTATGATTACTGTATTTCCTGAGTATTTTGAGCTTTTTTGAGGTGGGTAGGAAGGTACAAGGAGCACATTGTATTTTGTAAAAATACTTACTTTTCCTAATGTTGATTTCTAGACTTAATAGCAAGGCTCTCTCTCATAAGAGGAGTGGGAGTATTCCTAATAAAGACTGTGGAAGGAATAAACTGTCTCATACCCTTGAGGTGAGTGGATAGGTGTAAAAACCAGGTGCCTAAGAGAAAATAGAGAATGAATAAAGAGAATTCAACTAAGTTTTGGAATAAGGAATGGGGATGGATGTTGGAGTATGAAAAATAAAATGGAGAGAGAAATCAACTTGGACAGAGTGGGAAAGGCTGCACTAGAGCAACAATAAGAGTTCACACAATGAGAACATTCTACTTTCTAAACTAAGAAATGCTATAAGTATTTATATCGCCACAAAACATTGGACCTAAACCACTGTCTTCAGACACTTTTTCCTCTGTGGTTAAAGGATAGCTCTATGACACAATTCTTCAGCAGGATTTAGCATGTGCCAGGCTGTGATTATATATGCTTATTTGTTTTCAGTGAGCACCAAACTTCCAGCCAAAGTTCTTGTTTTAATCTGAAAATAAACCAGAATCTCTGTGACATTGGTGTGACTCTGGCACTTGTACCCATTCTGTCATAACAGACTGCACAGATTTTCATTTCAGCCCTTGGCAAAAGAATCTGTGAGCCCAATTCTCACTGATCTGAATGCATGTCAAGCATTTAGGGATGTTTCATGGGCTGGGAAAGTTGTAAAATAACTCTGCAAGTTATCTGGAAAAAAAAGAGGATGACAGATTTGTCTCTTTCCTTTTTGAATAGTCTTTTCCTTTTGTTTCTCTGATGAATTTAATAATGAGAACTGTGAGTAGGCACTTACTAACTCCTAGTTATGTAATGTAAAACTAGCATGTGACATAGAAATGTCTTTGTGAAGGGTGTCTGCATTAAGTGGGAAGGGTGCATCTCCTTTGGTATTCAAAGAGCACTTTTCAAGTGGATTTCTTGATTTTTCTCACTTGGCACAGTCTCAAAACATATGAACAGGATTTGTCTTGGAAGAAACTGAATTGGATAGTGCTGCAGTGGTGCACTGCGCTGCGCACTGCTTACAAGCAGGCACTCAGGCAATGGCTACAGCCAGTTTAAAACAAATGAAGACCAACAACAAAGTCTCAACACAGCCACTGTCACTGGTCTGCAAAATTTAATGCACCTAATCTCACACTTGCATCACATACCAATGAACTAAATCTCAGTCAAAACACACTTTATTCGAATTCAGTCCAAGCCTCTAAAGGGCCAGTTGCCTTGGGTAACCAAAATTGCTATCTAGATTAAGAAAACAACATGAATTAAATCTTATTTCTGGTTTTTTGTGTTTATCTTCAAGAAGACTGACTTAATTTCCCTTGTTCACAGATGATGAACTGAACCACACTGACTGTGAGGCAAAAAGCAAGACTAAAAATAATGTAGTGTCTGGTAGCAGCTGGGTCATGAGTCCTGTCTTAAAGCCAAAAGAGCAAACCATGAACTCAATATTGGTAGCCCATGACCATAAAGATGCATCAGATCTTCTGATGCTGTAATAAAGGTATGTTCTGATCAGATCTTTCTGTAAAATTCCACCTCTCCTTTAGAGTTGTCTGTTCAATACAATACTCAAACTGCACTTCCTGACTGCTGTAATCATTCAATAACCCTTTTTCTGAGCACCTAATGAAGATTAGGACACCTTCCCTTCTTTCTCTTTAAGTCAGAAATTGACCTTTTTTTTTTTATATATATATACTGTAGATTTTAATAAATCATTTGGAGTAAAATGCCTTGTAAAAATAATAAAAAAAATCCTATGCTGATACTGTTTTAATAATGACACTGTATACAAAGAAAAGCAGTACGTTTCATCAGAGTATTTTTAAACAATTTTCTTAATGAAAGGAAGAATATTATAATCTTTGCATTTGGGAGCAGTTTTCATTATTCATTTAAAATGCCAGCATTAGATTTATGATTGTCTCTAGAAAAAGTGGCAATAACTTCTCTATGTTTACTTTTCCCAGATTCTACTCAGCTTAAGTAATACAATTCAGTTACAACAACAAAAAAACCAAAAAAACAAACACGCAACACAAAAAAATAAATTGAAATTTTTCAGAAGAGTGCAGGGTAAATAACGGAAAAGAGGAAGTAAGGACGGGGGGTTTTATTTCTTTTTCCCCCATGGAACAGAAATAACTCCAGTGTCTAAAATTTAGGGAGACAAGTAGAGTATTTTCCTGTGAATCTTATTTATATTAACTTTTTATTCAGGTTGTGGGATCTTGTACTAGGGGGAAAGTAAAATTAATATAAGGACTATATGTATAAAATAGAAATTTACAACCACATGACACCTTTTGAACCCTTTGTAAGAAGTAACATAAGAATGACTTTATGTTTGCCTGTGGATCTAGGTTTCAGCTCTGACTTCAGCTTGTGGCTCTCAATTTATGAATGAATATATTTATTAATCCAATTATACACCACAGAGAGCTGAAGCTGAACAACTCCAAAAAAATTTATTTTCTCCTTGCAGATACATGAGATAAATACATAGTGTTCATATGGATCTATAGTGTGTTACACAGAATTATTGCTCTGAAACAGAAACATGATAACCATAAATTTTTCATGTTTGGAATATTACAAGTTTCTTTTTCCCCTCAATTTTTTTTCTGCTGTTCAAATCCCACTAGAATCTGCTCATACTTTGCCCAAAGCTTCCCCCTGTCTATGACTACCTGTTGTTTATTCCTCATTTATTTGTTTATGGAATGTGTAGCAGGGTAATGCTTTTGTGTTGAATTACAGAAAATCAGTAATCAACACAGAATAAGATCATTTTATTAATAGAGGAAGCTTTTATCTTGCTAATTTCAATCCTCTGTGATATGTATTCATTCTTTCAAAAGAACCATTTCTTGAAATCCCTGAATAATGCCTGTGGCTATTACATTTTGTGACCTTGAGAAATCAGTTATGCCCACTAAACAGGTTACCACAATCCTCTAAAATGGTTGTTCCTTTGGCAGTTCAAATACACCACCTTGAAAGTCTCATTTAAAATAAGTTAAAAAAATCTTACTAATTCCTTGATGAAAAAAATTAAAAACTGTTTCTTAGCTTTACAAAATCCAAAGAGGGTTGGAATTCTGATGATACATGAATTCCCTGCTTTTTCAAAAATTTTGGTTCAGACATTAAGTTGCTTTCCCCTAGAATACCAATTCATAAGTGACTCTTTCAGTATTATCAGACTGACATCCTCTTGGTTCGTTGCAGTTAGACATTCTTTGATCATGAAGGCTTTTATTGCATTATTAAACAAAAGTACTGGAGCCCTGAGGTAGGAAGATGGGAAATTCAACTCAAAGCAGTTTCCATAACCTCTTACTTGATTAAGTTATTTCTGAACAATTTGTTAAAGCCCATTAAATGGAAACATTTGGGCATCACATACTTGTGTGATGTCTGACTTGTCTAATTGTGTCTTCAGGCCTCAAAGGCTTAGCTCAGTGCAAGTGTGGTGTGCCCCTGATGAACAATTCTAAAGCAAAAGTGTAGAAAAAGAAATTCTAACTCCTCTCCCTGCCATGTCCTATGCTCCCAGACCACTTATTGCATGTGAGTCAGGGACAAGTTGCTTTGCAAATGCTTTCTGTGTCTGAGAGGTCTTGATCAGTGTTTTGGGATGAATGCATCTGCCTCTTTGATACCCAGAGCCATCTTATCAAAAGCAGTCATGTGCTGGTAAACCAAATGAAGAATAATGACAATATTTTGAATTCAGAACAAGAAGCCATAAGCTTTCATTGCAGTTAAAGAAAATTAATTGTAAAATATTTCAATACTGTTTGACTTCAATATTAATTAGGAAAATACGGACATCAACGTTCACAGAATGTGTAGATATATGTGCATAAAGTGATAAAGTGTTTTATCTGTTAAAATGAAAAAAGCAGCATCATAATACCTGCAGCTTTAAAAAATGTTGATACTTTAATGAAACTAAACAAATCTCAAAGTTTAGTTGGTTTTTGCAAAAGAAACCTTGGCACTGACAAGCATGCAAGCTTAAGGGGGAATTGAAAACACTCAGGCTGAGGTGTCAGAAAATTGCTTCATAGAACTAAAGTTTCTCTCAGAGGTCACAGCTTTTCTTAAAAGCAGACCTATCCATGCTTGCTATGGAAGGCTTCCTCTTTTAAGTTTTGCCTTATGCATAAATAGATGTGTTCTGCAGACTATACCTTTCATCTATGAGACAGTATCAAAAAAAGTGAGGAAAAAATAAAGATGATGTATTTGTCCTAAAGAGTTCACAGGCACGATCACTTAAAATCTTTACACTGAATTAATGTGAGAGACTGACTTGCTATTATATATAGCTTTCTGGTTTGTATTACAATAGTGAATAATTCTGATAAAAGTCATGGGGAAAATAAATAAAAGTAAGGTAATATTTAAAATATTTAAGACACACTGTGAACACTTAAGATCAGTTAGCAGTTAAATATGTCCTGGAGTGCTGATTTTCCAATTTTATTAGAAATACTAGGCTTTGGTACTTTGTTTTGTTTTGTTTGTTGTTTACGGGGGTTTATTTATTTATTTATTTATTGTTTCTATGTATAGAATTAGTCTTAGTTCTTTATGGAAAGAGATTAATATTTGAGCTCATGACTTTTGGTAGCAATAGGTTTATCCAGTTCATCCAGGGAATGAATGTCCAGGTGGATGCATCAGCTTAACCTCTCGAGAATCAATTCAATTTGTCCTGCTACAAGGTTAAATCGAATTTCTGAAAGTTAGTGCACACTGCCTGAAATTTCAGTCTGCTTTCACAGCTGGGTTTTTTCAGTTTGGGTTTTTGTGGTTTTTGGTTTTTTTTGGGGGTGGGGTGTGTGTTTTGTTTGTTTGTTTTTTAAACTTTGTGTGTATCAGAGACAGTAATTGTCATATCAGAATATTATCATCACCAGTTAGTTTTTGAGAACTTTTACTAACAAAAAAGGCAGCTAAAACTCACTGGGGTAAAGTGTTCATGTGATTTAAAAGTGACTAGATTATAGTGTCTGAACATTTTGATGTCAGTCTTTAAATGTTGTCCATGGTCCTGAACATTCCTAAATCAGAGAACTTGAAATTAGCAGTTATTTTAAAAATGTTTTTTCAATAATTTAAGTTAGGCTTTTAAAATCCTTAACAACTAATTTCACTAAAATGAACAGGTGCAACATCGCAAAAAACACCCCTGAACTGTACATAAACAGTATCAAAATTAAGTAAGTATAATAGAATCATTGGATAAATAGCTTTCTGGAAAAGGTTGGTATAACTCTGCAATAGGAAGAGTGACACTGGCAAAAAAACAAGTTAGAACTCCTCCAACTAATATTTATCCTATATTTTGAAGCAGAAGCAGATAGAGCAAGAAACTTTGTTTTAAACAACACAGTGAGGTTATGATGACAGTAATTAATTAAATCACAAGTAGCAAAAAAACCCCTAAAAGTGGCTGTTTTGAGGCAAAAATATTATTTGATTTATAACTAAGAGTGTGCTACAGGTAACTGTCTCTAATTAACACCTCACATCAAACATGCACAAGATGCCAAACACGCAACCATTTGGGACTGGTGTTAGATCCCCAGAAAAAGCTTTCTATCCTGGCAAGTAATTATAGAGGTGAAGAGAGTGGGAAAACTACTTATACTGAAATTAACCACATCAGTGAAGCCTTTACAATTGAATCAGCAAACGGGGAAAAAAAAAAAGTAGATGGACTACAAAAATGAACACATTTGTTTTCTAGTCGTAAAGCAGATAATCAGAATACTATATGATCTGCAGTATATTTAATTGCTGTTGTGGTGATCATCTATCATGCATTAGTGCCATTACGGATGTTGCCTAAGGTTTCATTTTAGTCAAATCATATAGCTCTACTTGAATAAGTTATACTGAAATAGATGGCATTACTCACCTGTCTAAGCTTAGCAATATTTTACCCATTAGCTCTTAATTTGTGGGTCAAATTTCTTTTCATAAATAGTTTATAGGCATTGTGTTGCTCATTGCACATTCATTTCCTTTTTCAGAAATTATCTTTTGAGTCTTGGTTTATACTGAAAGCAAGCGGTCATTATTATTATGATTAGCCTTCATGAAAAAATTACTGAGTAGCACTAATTTTGGTTAGAGGTTGTCAATAAATTATTAACATGAGAACAGCTGACCTTGGAGAAAAATGATGGCTGAAAAGTAAATGAAAAATTATAGGCATTTTGAAAATAATTTTGAGCTATTTATAATTTCTGTATGTATCATGAAAGACTTAAGATGGTTTTCATATTAGATTAATTTTTTCTCTCACATGCATGTTTTCTTTAATAACCAAATTTCATTGTTACTGTTGTGAGTCAAGGCAACTGTTTTCTTCTGTGTCTCTGGTTTGCATTTTTTCTCCCACTAGTCTATGTTTTCTCCTAAAATAAAATACAGCATAACTGACTATGCTCTACAACAAATAAATTATGTATACTTTTGTCTTGATTATGTACACAGATGCATTCTTTACAATCCTTTCTAATGTGTTTCCTTATTAAATCGCAGATGGCACCAAGTTGGGCAGGAGTGTTGATCTGCTGGATAGTAGAAAGGCTCTACAGAGGGATCTGGACAGGCTGGATCGATAGGCTGAGGACAACTGTATGTAATTCAATAAGGAAAAGTGCAAGGACCTGAACTTGGGTCCCAACAATCCCAGTCAGTGCTACAGGCTGGGGGAAGTGTGGCTTTAGAGATGGACAGTGGAAAAGGACCTGGGGATGCTGGTCGACAGCCAGCTGGATATGAACCAGCAGTGTCCAAGAAGGCCAATGACATCTTGGCCTGTATTAAGTGTCATGTGGCCAGCAGGACCAGGGCAGTGATCATCCCTCTGTAGCTGACACTGGTGAGACCACATCTCAAGTATGTTCTCCAGTTTTGAGCCATTTAGTTCAAAAACAACTTTGAGGTGCTGAAGCATGTCCAAAGAAGAGCAACAAAGCTAGTAAAGGGTCTAGAGAGTGTCATAGAATCATAGAATGTCCTGCAATGGAATGGCCTCAGCATATACTTGAGAGTGTTATCTAAACACTTCTTGATTTCTGGCAAGCTTGGGGCCATGACCATTTCCCTGGGGAATCCTGTTTCAGTACCCAACCACCCTCTGGGTGAAGAACCTTCTTCCAATATCCAGCCTAAACTTCCCTTGACATAGCTTCATGCTGTTCCTTCGAGTCCTGTCATTACTCACCATGGAGAAGAGATCAGTGCCTGCCCCTCTGCCTCACCTCATAAGGAAGTTGGATATCCCCAGCTCCCCACCATCCCTTTCACAACTTCATCATTGTGCCCTCTTCATGTCCTCCACTTCTCAAAATACCTCATCTTTCTTATATGAGAAGTGGCTGAGGGACCTGTTTAGTCTGGAAAAGAGAAGGCTGAGGGGAGAAATTATTGCTCTCTACAATTGCCTTAGAGGTGGTAGTAGTAAAGTGAGGGTCATTCTGCCATGTCTCAAGTAAAAGGGTGACAGGAAATGTCCCTAAATTGCACTAGGGGAAGGTTCAGATTGGATATTAGAAAAAATACATTCACTGAAGGAGAAGTTAGGCATTGGAATAAGTTGCCAAAGGAGGTGGTAGAGTCTCTGGAAGAATTCAAGAGGTGCCTGGATGTAGCACTTGGGGTTTAGGGATGATTATTGGTGGTGCTGCATTGATGGTTGGACTAGATAATCTTGAAGGTGTCTTCCAGTCTTCATTCTGTGATTCTGGTTTATGTCAGGCAGAACAACGGCATGATGGCTGTGATTGAGTTATATGGTAACCTGCAGCACCAAAAATGTCTTATCTTCCTTATAAATAAGTATTTACATAAATACCTACAAAACTTCTCTATACTATGTATGTATGCAAAAATCATAATCCTTTGCTTCAAACTCTTTGTTCCTTTATTGAGATGTAATCTAAATCAGTCCTATTTACTTAAGTAGTATTGCAGTGCAAGACCATGCACAGGATATATGTCTGTGTTGTAGTCTGTTCTGCATTTACTGAGATAACATGAAAAAAGAAGATGCACCAGGAACACATAAGCAGAATGCTGAATTTTCTATCTGATTGTGAAACTAGTTTTGAACACTTAATAACAGACTCTACATCTTATGCTTGTGTGCTTGATCAAATGTTTTTTTTCAGGTTGCTAAATATGAGCTATACTGCTTTCCAAGGGCTTTTATATCGTTTGTTTTAAGCTCCTGCAATGATTTTCCCTTTCACTCACTGTTTACTTTCATTTAGCAGGAATTTTAGTAGCTTGGTTTATTGAGTTTATGTGATGGCACTTGTTTATCCATGACAACCCATGTTATTAATTTCACATAAGCTTTATTTTCATGTGTTGATAGACTATTGGAAAGTTACATTTTACATAGCCAGCTTAACACTTGCTTCCTCCTTTGTGAGCAAATTCTGTTGCTTTTGCTCAGAAAATACCTATGACATACATATTAGTGTTTTGCCAAAGGACAATCCTCTGTGTTTGTGGGACTAACTTTTCACAGCACATGAAGCACCACACTGGATATCTTCTTTGTCAAAGCTTTGATCCAGATTTGGTGAATCTAGTATATTGAATTATAGACATTTCCTTATCACTAAAGGAATGAAACATGCACAACTGGTAATAGTATTCATTCCAATGGACACACTTTTTTAATGGAGAGCTTTATTTTAAGCACTCTGTTTTTCTTCATTTTGTTAATATAACATCAGGATGATTCCTTGCTTCTTCTTAGTGTAACTCATGTATATATATATATATATTCAAATGAGTCTATGTGTCTTCATATACATGCAAAGCGGAGGTCCAGATTTTTGAAGTACCTGGAGTTCCATCTGCCCAATGAAGGAAAAGGTGTAACTGAATTCAAGGTAGAGGGAGAAAAAGTAGAACCTGACTGCTGAAGAAAAATTCAAGGCATATAGAATATATATATTCTAGAATAGAATGTAGAATCCTAGAATGGTTTGGGTTGGAAGAGATCTTAAAGGTCCTCTAGTTCCAATTCCTCTGCCCTGGGCAAGGACACATCCAACCTGGCCTTGAACACTGCAAGGGATGGGGCATCTGCAGCTTCTCTGGGCAACCTCTTCCATTGCCTCACCATCCTCACAGTAAATAATTTCTGCCTACTATCTAATATAAACCTAGACTGCTTCAGTTTAAAACTGTTGCCCCTTGTCCCATCACTACATGACCTTCTAGAAAGTCCTTCTCTCACTTTGTTGTAGGCCCCCTTTAGGTACTGGAAGGCCTGCAGCCTCTCCCTCAGACTGAAAAACCCCAACTCTCTCAGCCTGTCTCCATAGAAGCTCAGTCCTCTGAGCATCTTTGTGACCCTCCTCTGGATTAATTCCAAGAAGACCATGTCCTTGTTATACTAGAGGCCCCAGAACTGGACACACTTTTCCAAGTGGAGGTCTCATGAGACTGGAGTAGAGGAGGGGAATTAGCTCCTATGACCGGCTGGTCACAGTAGCTTCGAAANAAAAAAAAAAAAAAGCCAAAAAGCTGGATCTGTAATTAAATACTTCATACAAAAGTGAATTATGTCTCTGAACACCATGAAAAAGGATCCATTTTTCAGCATCCAAACCACTTTAGAATTCATCATTCATTCTGTTTTCTCATGTACTGTGGATACCAAATTTTTAGCTAACAAAGATCTTTTACATATCAAATGCAAACTTCTTTTAACCACACTATTAAAAAGCAAATCCAAAACCAGCTAAACAAAACTGAAACNTATATATATATATATATTCAAATGAGTCTATGTGTCTTCATATACATGCAAAGCGGAGGTCCAGATTTTTGAAGTACCTGGAGTTCCATCTGCCCAATGAAGGAAAAGGTGTAACTGAATTCAAGGTAGAGGGAGAAAAAGTAGAACCTGACTGCTGAAGAAAAATTCAAGGCATATAGAATATATATATTCTAGAATAGAATGTAGAATCCTAGAATGGTTTGGGTTGGAAGAGATCTTAAAGGTCCTCTAGTTCCAATTCCTCTGCCCTGGGCAAGGACACATCCAACCTGGCCTTGAACACTGCAAGGGATGGGGCATCTGCAGCTTCTCTGGGCAACCTCTTCCATTGCCTCACCATCCTCACAGTAAATAATTTCTGCCTACTATCTAATATAAACCTAGACTGCTTCAGTTTAAAACTGTTGCCCCTTGTCCCATCACTACATGACCTTCTAGAAAGTCCTTCTCTCACTTTGTTGTAGGCCCCCTTTAGGTACTGGAAGGCCTGCAGCCTCTCCCTCAGACTGAAAAACCCCAACTCTCTCAGCCTGTCTCCATAGAAGCTCAGTCCTCTGAGCATCTTTGTGACCCTCCTCTGGATTAATTCCAAGAAGACCATGTCCTTGTTATACTAGAGGCCCCAGAACTGGACACACTTTTCCAAGTGGAGGTCTCATGAGACTGGAGTAGAGGAGGGGAATTAGCTCCTATGACCGGCTGGTCACAGTAGCTTCGAAAGTAATGCTTTAGAAAGTGGAAGTAAGAGTATTGAGAAGGATTGATTTTAAAATAAAAAGACTTGACTATTCCCTTCATAAAAGAGCAGAAAACTCACTAATTCATCATACTCTCCTAGGACTTAGGAACTATTACCCTTTGCAAACAGCAGTGTAACTCCTGATATTGCCCTTCAGGCAATGCGATTCCTGATCATCTCCTTA
Organism: Sclerurus mexicanus; assembly: GCA_013396755.1. NCBI lineage: Eukaryota > Metazoa > Chordata > Aves > Passeriformes > Furnariidae > Sclerurus > Sclerurus mexicanus. Next base: position 1,390,220 of record VWZF01001682.1, on the reverse strand, counting down.
TGAGTATAGACACACCACAGGCCTTTGAAGTTGTTAGTGTATTTTATCAAAATCCAAAGAGACAATATAAAGCCACTAGCTATTATTAAATTTAATTTTTATACTTGTTTTGCATTTAATGTCTAGAATTACGGAACGATTCTATGAATTCTCATAATATACTTCATCATCTGCAGTTACTATAGCATATTTTAGAGGTAAGAATGCCTCTGAGTTCCTGCTGATACAAATCTGCATTGGAAAATATTTTCCTGAAATCATAAAACAATAATAAAGACTGTTTTAGTAAAGAGCACCACTAAATTAAAGGCATCCTGTTTAGCTAAAGTCCAATCAAGCTTCATTTATACTCAAAAGAATGAATTTTATGCCAGAGCTATAGATGTACATAGTTCAACTTTTATATTGGAGGTTTTGTTAAACTGCTATTTAAAAAATTATCCTGGATCATGTTCATATTTTCTTTAGTTCTGACTGATGATTTTGTCTTTAACTTAAGTCTGCCCTCTATTTAACCAACAATCCAGTCCTGTCATCAAATGAAAATTAGAGTTTTGGGGGAAATAAGTGACCAGAAATGTCACAATTGTATGATTAAACTGTTGGTGGCTCTGACAAGGCAACTTTGTAAATGTAATGTAATTAACAAATTGCATTGTTAATTCCATGTAATTTAGTACTAAAGGCCTTTGTTCTTTTGATGTTTATCACTTTTATGTATTGCCTCAGTCCTGTGTATGCAGAGATAACATTCATACGCATTGCATTGCAACTTTTGCTTTACTTTGGATTTATAAATGATTCACAACAAATTCAATCACACTGTATTATTTGAAGGTATGGTATTGTATGAATAACCAAGTCCGTACTGTAGAAGGAAAATTATTGCACATAGACTTGAAGTAACTTTGAAAGGTCAGTATTATAGAAGTGAGGATGATGATGGAATTGTATGTTCTAGACTACAAGAATAAGATAATGTCATATAGTAATTTGAATGAATAATAAATAAGTTCCCACTGTCTTAACAAATGAAGCATTTTAAATTGTAGGTTGCACAACAATAAGGGCAGAGAAGGGATAAGAAAGTAGAACATAAAACCAGAGTTAAGACAGCTAACAGAAGACAGAAAAGCAGTGAACTGCACAGTTCAAAGGTGGAAAAGCCCCTAACCGGCATTTCCTAAGATGGCCTTGTTTCATTATTATGCATACTGAACAACGTTTATGGATATCTAGACCACTGAAGCATTGTCCATAGCCCTGACATGAGGAGTCAGAAGATGCTGTATGTTGTGAAAGTTACTGGCACCCAGACACTTCTCTGCAAAATATGACTGAAGAGGTTTGGAGACTAGGCTTTTACTTTAGAGCTGTATTTTCATAATGAGTACTCCCAGTCAGCTTAAAAATGGTTGGAGTGAAAGTAAATTTACACATCAAAGTTAACAGTTCTTTGCAAAGATGTATAAGATCCTAGAAAGAACTAAAAGTTGTGTTTAACTAATATAAGTATTAAAGTTTCATAGAATGTGAATGTGTTTTTAGAATGGAAGAAATACTGTGTATATGTGGGAAATCCTTTTTTCTATAAAGAGAAGGGCCAGTTTTGAAATTGTCAGACAAAATAATAAACGTCTTGAGGAGTAAATATATGTAGAGGTTAATATTCTTTAAATGATGCAATAAAGTTCTCAAAGGTAAATCATCTTTTATAAGATTAAGATTATGATACTTCTTCGCCATTAGGCTAATTATCTCAGAGTTCACAAAACTCAACCCATATCTAAGAATTAAATAGTTTCTGCCTAAATATTTCCAAATGCACCTTTGTAGTGCTTCATTCACTTTGAATGTAAAGTTTTGACCCACTTTTCATTTGAATAAGTCTTGAGCTGAAAAGACACTTTGGTGGGTTTTCTGTGATGGTATCTTAAAGCCCATAATATTAATTTCAGACATATATAGGAAGTAACAACATTATTATCAATTATTCATCTGTTATAGTTGTGTCTGTGTGCCTATGTATTTATTTAAAAAAGCATTTTCTGTTGTTTTACAGGTTTTCCTGGCCTGAAAACAACTTTATAAGAATTTTCCCCCGTCCCTCTTTTCTATTTTTTCCTGAAATAAATTTCTTCACATTCAGCTGCAGTCACATTTCTGAGTGTAATGCAATATAACATTAGGTGAGACTTTCAGTACTGAGAGCCAATTCCTGAGGGGAGCAAGCTGCTGATGTTTCTCTCCTTGTTCCTGCTATCTCCTTCAATGTTAGTGACCTTTGCTATTTTGACAAGTGCACAAGCATAGCCTTGCAACATGGGGAATATTGAGGTACAGTTGTAACAGACTTACAGGATTTGTGTTAAGCTAACAATACAGATTTCAAGTGCACCAGGACTGGTCTTGACCCGCTTGGAGCTGTGTTTTAGCTTGTAATAGCAATGGTCTAATGACAAGTGATTATTACAGTTTTGATTTTAGCCTTTGCTTACTTTGGTATAGCTTTGTGGTGTAATGCCTTGTTACATATCTTGTAATGAAGAGACAGTAATAGTAAGTATTTCCTCTGTGTAAAGAGAACTATCTATGACCCAACAGTAATATAGTATTGCAAGTAGAGGCATGAGGTGATTGCAGGAACTTCAAAAGTACAGGCACCAGTTAATATTGGAGACCCCATGACCTCACCAATGGACACCAATTACTAGTCATCAAAGAGATGCATCATTAAGAGCTGTGCAAAACCAGTTTAAAGGTCACAAAGAAATTTAAAAAAAAAACAAAACACAACCCACACAAATCTCCAAATACATAAAAGACACCCTATTTAGTAAAAGTAGATATACAACAACTTCTCTCATATCTTTCATCAATTTTTTTTTGTCTTCTGTGATTTAATACTTGTTACGACTTGCCTGGAATTCCTGCAATCTCTAAAAATAATTTACTAAAGAAAAAATGCTTTCTGTAGCTTTGTGTTTTGGTATGGTTTCCCACCACAATGGCTGTGTAAATTATTTCTTTTGTATGGGAGGTATTCAAACATGTGAGCAGTAGAGCAATTAAGGTATTTTAAGCCTTTTTGCCTCTCCCTATTAATAAAATATCTTACTGTATATCATGATACTATGTATCATGATATACAGTATGTATCTACACTATGTATCTACATGTAGTACATACAGTGGGAAATAACATATTTTTTAAAACAAAACAGTTTTTAGAATGTGCCTTGTCATTACATAGAAGCCCTTCCCATTCCTAAGAGATCACAATGCTCAGTGACGTGCCAAGCACTAGTCTTACAAAATGTACACTCTGATTAAAAAAAAAAAAGAATTATAAGAAAATATGGAAAATCTCACATGCTTTCCAGATTGTTATACATATTCTTCTCCCAGTATTCCGTACCCCTCTGAAATAGTTCAGTCCCCCATGTGTTCTGTATGTTCTATTCTCTGCATCTGCTAAAGGAAAAGTTGCAGGCCTCTGCTTTGGTGGTGTTAGAGAAATATTTATTTTTTTTCCCGTGGGAACTCCACACTATTCCTGATGCATCATAATACCCTGTTTTACCATCTTGAACTTCTGTTAAATACTAATACCTTCAAACTCTCAAAATTCATCACTAATTTCTATTCTGCTTTGTGGTACAGATCTGATTTGTCTGTGCAATATTTTCATCTTTTCACCTATTCTCACCTTTCATTGTCTACAGAGACCTCTGACAGTGAACCTTGTAACTAAATTGCCCTTTACCTCTTGAAGTAACTTAAACTCACTGTAAACACTTCTTTCCATTAATTATTTCACTTGTGTAATTATACTAATAATGGCCTGTATTGAAAAATGAAGAATTTAGGTGAGATAATAAGTAACATATTGAAGTGATCCATATTTCTTAAACACACTTTTTAATTATGTCCCCTTCCATTTTTTTCTGGTCTGCTTATTTTTATCACTTTTGTAAATTGTACGCTAAAGTGGGTTTACAGGCTGTCGTGGTTTAAGAATGGTACTCCCCACTTTGGTGCTCCCACAGACACTTTCCAAACCATTTGCTCCTTGTTCACGCCCCTGCTTTCCCCTCTCCCCTCCTGGCTGTGACAGGAGAGAAGAGAGAATTGAAGGCACAAAAGGCAAAGATCACTGGTTGACAACAACAATTTGCTGGAAACAACCATAAGAAAACTAGCAGTAACAGCAACAATTCTAATGACAGAAGGTGCAAAAAAGGAACAATTCACATGGAAACCCCAACAATAGAGAATACTCCACTGCTTCCTCTACCATGCTTACTCTACCTGAAAGGAATCCCTTCTTCCTGGAGGAGACTCCCTTACCCCTGGCCTTGGCAATGACATGAGGTGGTATAGAATAACCTTCAGGTCCTAGCCAGGCCCCCTCCTGGCTACTGCAAAAATGAATCCTGTCCTAGCCAGAACCAGGACACAGGCTTAACTTATTTGTGCGATATGACAGCAATTAGTTGCATGTACTGCATTCATTAATGGGTGTATTATTTTTTGGTGTGAACAAGATATGTTTTGACACTAGAAGTATGGCTGTAACTCATGACAAAAATGTTTAACTATATTTAGAGGGTTTTTTAGAGTATCACTGTTAAAATCCTGGTAATAATTATCATTCAATATTGGATGAAATACACTCTTAGAATGGTAGATATTATGCCAAGGTACATCCTATTTCAAAGAATTCTTTGCATTTCTTTCATTGCTATCACAGGAAAAAAAAAACAAAAACAAAAAAAGCAAAATGCAAGAATTCTAATTAGACGGAAAACTGAATCTACTTATGTCTTGAAGAATTAAGGATCTGGCAGACTGTTAAACCAGATGCAGAGTCCATTAAAAGTAGACCAAGCTTTTATTGTCAGTATTTTTCAAAACCAGCTGCAGTTAGGAAAAATGTTATTTCCAACTAAAACTTGTGAAGGATACTGAAAGCTGTCTTTGCATACCCTTTCAAGCAGAAGAAGCATTTTCTAAATATCATCAGTGTTTGAAATATTGTGAAAGTTTTGCCAACAAAACAGTCTGTACTGAAAAATGGAAGAATGCATATCTATTGGGATAAATATTGTTAATATATTTAGACTACTGAGTTCTACTGACTTTGAACGTTTGGAATATACTTCTTGTGCTTCTAAGAAGTTTCCCAGAGTTGAGTGAATGTAAATCCATTATCCAGAAAAGTTATTATCTTTTTTGCTGACTGGAAATGAAACACAGGATATTTTTCTGTAGTTCAAATTTCGGCTTTTTAGACTTTTGATTAGCAAAAAAATGGCAGTTAAGTTATGATATCATGGACTGAATAATATATTGTGGATATTTCATTTTGTAATAAAGATGGGAACTAATTAAATAGATAGAAGTCATAATTAGATCTTAAGAAATAGAGCCAAGGGAAAATTTTGGAATATCAGCAGATCTTGTCAGAATCTTGGGAAGCAGGCATGTATAGTTTTATTGCAAATAGAGCATTCATAACAGATCTTTCAAGAAAATTTTGAGTATAGGTAAAGAAAAACTATGCTAGCAGCCATAATAAGGATGACTTCCTGATAGCCAAGCTTCCATATTATATGTTGACTTCTGTTTCCTCATCAGGTTTGCCTAGGTGGAAGCTATTCAGCAAATTTCTACTTTGGTTGCAATGGAATTCCCAAATAACTCAAGTTCCTTAAATTCTCCATAGCTTCCACTTTATATTTCCACCCTTCTTACCTAATTGATAGTTCTTTCTTTTCCTACGGTGTTATAATGAGGTTACTGTATAACTATATTAAAAAATGCTCTGTGCTTGATGAGTAATTTTCATCAAATATCATGACTGGTGTTAAGAACAGCAAAGTCTTTTGAATTTAATGGAAAAATCATTCAGATATTCTGTATAATTCAGAATGTATTTTTTAAAAGATGCATTGGCACTTATTAGAGAGTGCTTTTCCTTCCTTCCTTCCTTCCTTCCTTCCTNCCCTTTCTATTCTTTCTATTTTTTCTATTCTATTCTTTCTACTTTTTTTTCTTCCAGAAGAAACAGGGATCTAAGCATACTTCCAAGTTTTTTGTTTGTTTTTTTTTTTCCCCACAAGGTTACATCAAGAATTAGCTGATCTGGTATACAGAAGTTGTTTTCTAAACTTTCAACAATAAAATGTGACAAATCACTAAGTTTTACCTTTCATTGCTGCCTTTTTTTTTTCCCCCCCTCCTTCAGCATGTTTTCATGCCTCTACTTCCTTGACTTTGTTCTATTCTGGACTTCTCTTCCAAACTGTCTCACTTTCTCAAATGTAATTGTACTTCTTTTGGAAAAAAAATGTATATATTGAGTGCTTTTAAATTATTGACAATTCGGTGCTTTCTGGTTCATATGGGTCTGTTGTCAATCCAAATTATTATTACTTTTAAAATGTTGCAATGAATGCTATCTCCTAAATGCAACTAACATTTTGTTAATTTCATCAAAACTTTCATTTGATAAGATTTTCTCAAACAGTCTTTGCAATCTACTTATAATTACTCCACCATTGGAAAATGTGATCTATTTGTTGATTCCAGATGGTTGCCAATGAAGTAAATGTGGCTGTGAATTTTGTACAATCTTTATATTGCTGTAGTCAATAACCTCCTGTATACATCTTTCTTTAAGCTATGAAATCCCAGAAATAATATATATAACTTATAATATTTTGAATCGTATGTCTACATATTGGATAGAGGGTTACGAATAATTAACCGTAATTACTGGTGTTGAGTGGCTTTGGAAATATAAAAGGGGTAACTTAAACAAGGAGATTTTGGTACCAAATCTTTGTCATAGCACTGTGAGTTTCTCTATGTGTTTTTCTTGTTGTACTAATAATGAAAAAAATGTATTTATGCAGTTGGGGAATTAAAGTTTGAAAGCTGTTGAAGAATAACAGGATTGTAAGTGGGATCTTCAAAAAGATAAACATGAAATTATAGCATAAAATGAAAATGCAAGGATGGGGTTGTGTCAGAGGCTCCAGGGTTATAAGGAACTCAAAAATGGTCAGTATTGTGTCATTTAAGAAAAGCAACCTTGGGAGTTGTTTTGTTTTTGAGGTTTTGGTGGGGTTTTTTTGTGTTTGTTTGTTTGTTTTGTGTTTTGTTTGTTTGTTTGTTTGTTTTGTGGTGCCGGTTTTTTTGTTTGGTTTGTTGGTTGTTTGGGGTGGGGGGAAGGTGAAGAGGGAGGCAGTGTTGCCTTTTTTAATCATTAAAAAAGGACAAAAATGTAAACCATACCACATATAGAAAATTCAGATACAACATGGCATTATCAAGTAATGAAGTCAAAGCAATTATGTTATCTGTGTTAACAATTGCAAAATTATGATTCTGAGTGACAGTGACTTCAAGAGTGAGAAGAAAGATATCATTGATATAAATGCCATATTCCTCCTGGCAAAGAGAAGGAAGAGGCCAGCTGAATCCTAGTTAGCAACAAACTCGTCCCAGAGAAGAATATGGGACTTTGATTTGTAGCAGTTCCTGGTAGTACTAGAAAGGTAAAATTGAAGAAAGGAGTCAATATTAGAAAATCAGGTTTCACTGAGTTATTATTGGGAATGATCTGAATAACTGGGTAATCTGAACTGAAAATGCTGCTATAACTGTAGCAAGATTACTAATAAGTGCATAATTAGATTACTTAGACTAACAGTAAATTCTTTGTTTAAAATTGTGCAGATGTTTGATTTGGTGACACTGGCCTGGAGGGCAGGCTGTTAACATGAATGCAATGTCACTTTCTTAACAGGAGTAATATTTCTAGCAGACAGCTCATATATCTGTAAGGAAAATGGTCAGGTGTGACCTTCTGGAAGTAGGTAGAATCATTTTGCAACAATAATGATGATTTCCAAGCCTGAGCTCCTCTCAAAAGTTTTCTTAGCAAGAAATTATTCCTTTATAAATAACAATCAAATTTTACTGAAAACTGATGAATACCAGGACCTACAAAGAAACAACATGTGTTTACATATGAAGAGATTACTGCAATCCACATATTTTTCTCATTCACCATTTTTCTCTATTCCCTGATATTGCAATCAATGAAATTAAAAGTTTACAGTTCTCTGAGATACTCAGAATTTGTCTTCTGTGAAAAGTCTACAATGCTAGTTATTCCTTTAAAATTAGAATTTATTTGCTAGCATTCATAATATGCTAAAGAACAGAGGGGTTTGTGTGGTTTTTTTAAACTGGTGGTGGTGGTGGTGAGGGGTGAGGTTTTTGTTGCTTTGTTTGCTTGTTTGTCTTTTTTTGTTTGGTTCATTGGTTTTTTTGTTTGTTTTGGTTTTTTGTTTTTTTTTATTTGTTCTGTTTTGTTTTGTGGATTTCTTTTCATATCAGGCATATTGCTTCTTGATGCAGCTGCAACACCTTGGTCTTGTTAAACCTCCTGAGATTCCCATGGACCCACTTCTCAGTCTTGTTCAGGTCCCTCTGAATATCTTTCCATCCTTCAGATGTGTCAACCGCACCACTCAGCTTGGTGTCACCTACAAATTTGCTGACAGTGCACTCAATGCCTTTGTCTATATCATTAATGAAGATATTAAAAAACACTGGACCGAATACACATCCCTGAGGGACAACACGTCACTGATGGCCATCGTGACTCTGAGCCATTGACCACTACCCTCTGGATGCAACCATTCAAACAATTCCTTATCCACCAAATAGTTCACCCATCTGTCTCAAATTTAGAGAGAAGGATGTGGGGGACCACGTCAAAGGCTATACAGAAGTCCAGATAAATCGTGTCTATAGCCCTTCCATTGTTGACTGATATAGCCACTCTATCACAGAAGGCCACTAGGTTGGTCAGGCAGGACTTGCCCTTGGTGAAGCTGTTCTGGCTGCCTTTCTGACCTCCCTTTCTTCCATATACCTTAGCATAGCCTTTAGGAGAATTAGTTCTGTGATCTTCCTGGGCACAGAGTTGAGGCTGACAGGTTGGTAGTTCCCAGTTTCTACCATTTTAAAAGATGAGTACAATGTTTCCCTTCTTCCAGTCACTGGCACTTCACCTGACTGCCATGACTTTTCAAATATCATGCACAGTGGCTTAGCAACTAACTACAACAGCCAATTCCCTCAGGACTCTGGGATGCATCTATCTCATCAGGTCCCATACACTTATGTACATTCAGGTTCCTCACATGGTCATGAACCTGTTATCTATTTACAGTGGGAAACACTTTTCTCCCCCAGTCCTCTTCCTTCTGTCCATTCACTCGAGAAGTATGTGACCATCAAAGACTGAGGCAAAAAAATTGTTGAGTACCTCAGACTTTTCCTCATCTGTTGCTACCAGTTTACCAAGTTTGTTTATCAGGAGTGTACACCTTCTTTGACCTTCCTTTTCTGCTTAAGGACTTCCCCTTCCTAGGGCCATTCTCCTACCAGGGACACAAAATATAACAGAAATTCCAACTTCATCTTGGCCTTCCTCACCACATCTTAATCTCAATATGCTTCCCATGTTACCTCTCCTTGTTTCTACTGCCTGTGCATTTGTTTCCTTCCCTTTAGTTTGACCAGCAGTTCCCTACTCAGCTATTTTGGTGTCTTGCCTTCCTTGCTCAATCTCTTACTATTAGGGGTTGCTAACTTCTCTGCTCCATGGAAGACTTTCTTATAGATCCGTCAGCTCTGTTCTGCTCCCTTGTCTCTGAGAGCAGTGTCCCAGAGGATCCTATCTCCATGAAAAGCTGGAAGGTTTTTTTCCTAAAGTTCAGGAGCCTAACTTTACCCCTTACCCGACCCATATCCCTCAGGACTGCTAAGTCCACAAATGCATGATCACTGCACTCCCACAGATCACTGCCTTCAATCTCGACTTCTGGGAGTAGCTTGCTTACAATGATATAGTATCACAACCCATAGGGTAGACAACAACCCCTCTGTCTCTACTTCCCCCACTGACTGTCACTCAGTCCCCCTCAGTCATGGGATTTGTCACACCAACTGTCATAGGTCATAACTTTCTAGCAACATGGTGGCTTCCAACTTCTCTTTGCAATTTGCCCATGCTATGCCCAGAGCTTGGTTTCATCAGTTTATCTCCCTTTCTGATTCTCTAATACTCCTTAACCATCCCACAGCTCTGTTACCAGGTTGAGCAAGTCAAGCACCTGGTCATGTCTGACACAAGTGCTAGGTTTGCAAAAATCTACTGAAAAATCTACTGTTTTTATTTGTAGCATCCCAGGTGTGCCTCTTTCAGATATAAAAAAGTGACAAACCTCTGTCATTCAGATGTCACACTCTAAAACATTGCAAAGTTTATACTGCACACTTGTGTAGAAAGAATTTATGGGGGAAGGAACCTGAAGCTTAAAGCACTGGTAAATTATAGGCTAGGAACTTTAAATAATTATAATGAGTATATTGAAAAAAAGTTGGGGAAAAAAAGGAGATCCTCCTCATTTATACCATAACATAGTAAAATGTCCTCGGTATTAAAGAAGAGTAGAGGTCTCAAAGAACATCATGGAAGCATGGCATTGATAGATTTTTAGCAGTATTAGCATAACTTTTTATTTTGGATACTTGCAGATTCTCTTTCAATGCAGTGAAGTAAAGAGTGGCAAAACTAGATGAGACTAGGTACAGCGGGCTGAAACTGAGGTATGTAATGCATGTTCTGTTTTTCTGACAGAGAATCCTCCTCAAATCAGAAAAATTTTCTATCATGAACACTCTTTTCAGGCTATACAAATTTTCTAAAGAACACAAGTTCAGAATAGCATGCTCAGAATCTGAAATACTGCTGTGCTGATTAAATTAAGCATTCAATTTATAGAGGATATCATGGCAGTATAACAGGATTTTGTATAACAGAGCATCATTAAAGATTATAAACTGGTATCTGCAACATTTGACTGCCTTTTTAGAAGTCTAAAAGTAATTAATAAAATGTAGCTTAATTAATGCAGTTCAGTGTTAGCAATTTGTGTGTTTGCATTAAGGAATCATATAGATAATATATTAATGACCCAAATTATCTTCTCAGGAGTGTGTGCAGTTATGTTGGCATAAACCCTGAAGACCTTGACTGACCTGTCAATTTAATAACTAATGCTTGCTAAAGTATGTTATATTTAGTAATAATTTTTGGTAATGTTTTCCTATGTCTAGTTAGAGGAATTCTTATTCTCTTAGAGAATTCTCTCAGTCTTATCTCTCTTTCACATAAATTCAAATGTTGTCCACAGAGTTATTGAAGGGGCAGAGGCCACAACTGAATATAAATTGAGGAGAATATGGTTACTCCACTGAAAACATGACTTTTCTTTCTTCCATAAAAAAAGCCTTGTGAAAATTAATAATCTTTTTGTCCTATAACCTTCTTTTCTGATTCTTTTTTCAAACTCTATGCTATCTTCCTTCTATTGCAATGGGTTTGAGAAATAGTAAGAGAGCTCTTCACAAGAATGCTTTAGGTCTCAATTTTAAAAGAATTATCATTGTTTTAATTTGAGTCTAATGTTACGATGAAAGAGAAATTTTATACTGAAGTTGTTTCAGCCCATATTTGTTCTTGAAGGTCCAAACACCAAATACTCATTCCTCTGTCTCACTCAGCATCTCCTTTTAATAATGCTTAGGAAGCATCATACAAACAGTCCTTCATTCTGTATTGATTGTGAACTAAACAGGTTTATTAACTAAATATAATACACCAGCATTTTAAAAAGGCATTTGTACCATAGCGTTACCTGGAGCCCAGCTGACAAGTAGCTTCATAAACAAAACCCTCAGCTGCATTGATTTGAAACTCAAAGGGAAAAGAGAGGTGAACATATCTGAGATTTCAGTAAAATATGAAAGATAAACGCTGGCTAACTATAGGGGAAGTACTGTTTGTATACATACTGCTTAAACCTGTCCACAAGCAAAGTTGTAACCTTTTCCAGCCTGGAATAACCGAGGAGGAACAAAACACTAGACCACTCTGAAAAACATCTTGTAAACTCTGGATATAGGATCACTCATTCTTTTGATTTTACCAGTAACTCCAGTATAAACTCTTTCACCTTTCAAAGGAGCTTCTTAAAGCTTGACTAGCTAGACTTGTTAATGAATTTCTGTCTAGCTTGAATTTAACAATTTGCAAACTAAATTAAAACTTTAAAAAAATCAGAGCATGAAAAATATTTTGGCCAAATCTTCTTCTCAGAAAAAAATCATTCAGTGCTGCTAATTAATCTTTATTTTCTGGTTTGGGTTTTTTTTTTTTTTTTTCAGTTATGTTTCATATGGGAGTGATTAAGGAAGAAGAAAGAAAGAAAGAAAGGAGTGAAGGAAAATTGTCTCAGCATTGTTTAACATTTTTTTTACCTTTTCAAAAATCATTAAATAGAAAAATAATACATTTTGAGATAATTATAAAAATAATTAAATGAAATTATAAAATGAAATAATAAAATACAAGAGTAACACAATATAAAATGAAAATAATCAAATATAAAAGGAAAAATTATATAATTATTCCAAATATGAAAAACTAAGTGGGCTCTTTAAGATATTTGCTTCTGCTGCATGTAGATTGTTTTACTTAGAGAAAACAAAAAAAAAAAAAAAGGAAGCAATACGGTTTAGTCTGAAATAAATATTTTAAAACATCATGAGTACAGTGAACTGAGTTCCACAACACACAGTAATAAAAATCTATCTTTAGGAGAGGTACTGTCCTCATAAAAACAAGGGATATAGGAGATACTGCTTTTCCATGTATTCTATTAAAGAATCAACTACACTTTCAATTAACTTCTAACTTAGTATTTGAATTTGCCTGACTTCATCTTCCTGCCAGCTGTCTTTGTTATGCCCTTTTCTGTTAAATTAATTAATCTTTTATTTTCACCCTGTGAAAATATTTATGGACTGTAATCAAATCACCTCTTCATTTTGACAAGATAAATAGATGGGGTGCTTTCAGTCTCTCCAAATCCATCAGACTAATGTCCATATGCCTCCTTATTTACCTTATTCATTCTTTTAGCTGTAATCATCACAAATAGATTTCAATATTGGCCTGATCTATACATGTATAGTATACCAATATATAGTAAATACTTAGGTATAAATATGAGGAACAAGAGAAGGTAATTGTCTTCGTAGTGTTATCCCCTGTTTATACATCCAGGGATTGCATTAGGCCATACCCATGTGATGTGACACACAAGTGTGAAACAGAAAGTGTTTGATGTCCTTGTTGACCTCTAATGTTTATATATGTTGCCTTGTCTCTGACAGTAGGACCACTATTTTGGTGCATGGGACATCGTTTTGCATTCAGCTACTTTGGAAATGCACTTGGTTTTGTCTGCTTTTTTGAGCAAAATCCTGTTTCATGAGATGGTCACTGACATTGCATGTTCCAAATAAGGTCTTGATCAACAGACAGTCACAGCCCAAAAATGTCATACTTAAAAATTTCATAAGGTGCTTCCCAAAAATTCTCCTCAGATTCCGAGAACAGAGTGTTAATCCCTGAAGTGCCATGGTTGATAATCCAATCGAGTTACAGACAAATACTTACACATCTTTCCATTCATAGGAAACTCACAATTAATAATGCAAATGCCCTTCTAAAGGTTGCTTACTGACATAATTTGCTGACAGTTAAAATTACAAGCATAATACAAAATTATCACTTTTTTCCCACAAAAAGATTTCAATTAGGAACTGTAGTAGAAGGGAGAGTGGAATCTTGGCAGGAAGAGATAATATGTGCTGCAATGTCTTGGGACAATAGAATGCAATCGCAATAGGAAGCCTTTATTTAGAACATTCTCTATTTTGTGTGACTCTCTTAAGAATGTTATTTAAATGTTTCTCTAGTAAGGGAAAAAAAAAAAACAAACCAAAACCCAAACATTTAAAAACCTGCTCAATTGGCCAAAACCTATTTACTCGATTCACACAAGGAGACTTGTTCCTCTGGAAGCCGATAAAACATCTCAGATATGAATGTCAAATGTGATGTAGCCCATAATTAATTGATTTCTTTTTCTGTGGTGACCTTAGTTTGCAAGAAGTATATTTTGGATTTAATGATTCATTAAAATTCAGTGTTTTTGCATACTTTGCTGCAGATGCAGAAACTCCATGGAAGACAAGGATCTCCTTTGGTTAAACTGCCCTGCCATTTCCAAAAAAATTGGTAGAAAATGAAAAGCATAAATGATATAAAAAGTGGAAGAAACAAACAGAACAACTGAGTAAGAGTTAACTAGCAAATTTGCATCATATGAAAATCTCTTTCATCACCAGAGCATATAAAAGGTTTCAATTTTAAAATAATTATAATACTTTTGTTGTGTAGGGAAACACTCAAAGCTATTTTATGAAGCAACAATTAAACTAGGTAACACACTATTAAATTGAAATTATTGGCATAAGAAAAATTTTCATCCTATTTCTCTAAAGTTTTATTTATCTCCAAAAACCACTCATTCATCACTTCAGTACTTATTTATAGCTCAGTCTGAATGGGGAGGCAGAAATATACGTTGTTGGGAACTGTGACCTCTGTTTTTCCTGAAATAATCTTTACTTTAAAATATTTCAAACTGTTTTCAAAAGTGCTAATCCACCTGTTTAAATATATATCTTCAGTAGGCCTTTCCATATTTTGGGTTCAGGTTACTTTCCTCATTTTTCTCTTTCAGGGAGAAACAAAGCCAAGTGTCAAGGAAATTTTCTGATAGTTTTTTGGTACGTTTCTGTTTGTCTCTTCATTATTTTGCTCCTTCAGGACAGATGTGTCCTTTCTTCAGGACAGATGTGTTCTCTGCTGCTAATATTAGTTTGTTTCTTCAGGAGAAAAAAGAGAGATCCATGATGAAGGTGAAGCATGAGACCAGAGAAGCATGGGACCAAATCTCACAACTGTTTGGCTGAAGAAATACTGTTTGAACTCATGTAATTTGAATATAATTGGGAAGGACATGCAACACTTCAAAGGTTTTACATGATTTTGGCTGACATGCTTTAAATCTAGCAAGGAACTGATGTTTTTTAAAGTTTTGTAGTCCTTTTGGGGGAAAAGTGTGGTTATGGTCTTTTTGTATGAGCGTATAGAGTTCATTGAATGTATTTTAGCTGAATTTTACGAACAGGTAAGGCCCTGTAGGACCTCAGTTAAAAGCTCATTGACTTTCTTTTCTTTTTAAAGACTCAGGCATACTTTTCATCTCACACTGATATCTACTGTTCTGCAATCATTTCAGAAAGTGACAATTACATCTCTGTTCTGTAGAACTTTTAAATATAAAAAGACATGAATGTCCACATCAAAGTAGAAGTTTACATGGACCATAATATTATGTTAGTCAATGGGTAATGTCTAGGAAAAAACAAAACAGGACAAGCAAGAAATGTTATTTCCCCAGAATATTTTCTCAGCCTCCAGCAATTCACAGCTCAGTGATTCTGAATGTCATTTTTATTCTTTTCATCTTGATAGATTCTTCTTCCATTATTTTAAACTGTGTAGACTGCTAGCATGCAGATGAAGCAGCTTTACAGCTCTAATCACATTTTGTCTGAAGAACTCCCTCCTGTTGTTTATTTTGAACTTATATCTCGCTAATTGCATTTAGTGCCACCTAGTTTCTGTATTGAAGAGTCAATGAACACTGCATTCCTGTTCTCTTTCTCCATAGCTTTCATGAGTTTCTAGGTTTCTATCATGCCCACCCATGAATCATCTCTTTCTCCATATTAAAGAATCTAAACTTATTTATTCACTCCTCACAGGAAGCTCTCTGCATTTGATCATTTTTATCTTTTTCTGTACCTTTTCCTTTCTTTTTCATATTATTATTTCTGCTTCATCTTTCAATACATCAGACATTATTCAAGCTGCAAATCTACTATGAATTTACTTAGTGGCATAATCATATTTTCTGTTCTGCTCTCTGTTTCTTTCAGTCCTTAGTATTATAATAGGTTTTTGGCTAATATAAAAAAACAAAGTCTATGTTTTCAAGTTCTAGTTTTTGACTGGCAAATTATTCTGTGAGGTGTGCTTGAAGAAGTTAAAGTATATGTTCTTTATAAACTAGTTATTTTAAACACACTATAGATTTACTTAAAGCTTTTAATTTTATATTGTGCTTGTGTCATGAAGCAAGTACTTAATATTTTCTCACTTTTCTAATATTTGTTCCTCTATATTTTAATCATTCTCAAACCAACAGGTCAAAATTTAGATAAATGAAATCACAAACACATATTGTCTCTTGTTAACACTTTAAAATCATACATAAATAATTGATTATATATATTGAATATATATTATTGAATATATATTGAATATATATTGAATATAAGCAGCTTGACACTGCTGCTTTTAAATGTCATTATTAAATAGTGCTCATAGGTGTTCTAAATATAAAACTAAGTTCTCTCACTAAAGTTATTTTCAGATGTAAACGTTTAGAAGTTACACAAACGGTTACTTATTCAAGATATTTAGTACTAGCATAATTGAAAACACTTTTAAAAAACCTTTTAAATTTTCAAAATTATTTAATCATTGAAAAAAGAAATTACAGGCTTTTTTATTTGATATGACATTTATGGCACCTTAATTTAAATTGCTGGTTTATACCCAAGTGCATTCATTGTAAAGAAGGCCAGAAGAAAATCCCACACAGAGAATAAACCACAGGCAAAATGTTTAATCCGATACTGCTGGCTTCATTGTTAATTACCTCTCAAGGGGTTAGGATGTCAATAGATAGTGATCTTGTATCTTGGAGTCTTTGCTGTTAAATGCATGATCAATACTAAATAGAATTTTAACTGCCCATGATTTAATTAGAAGTGGTTCTTTTTATCCTGCATACAATACCAGAATTTCACTCAATAAACTACAAAGGAAGATTGCCATGTTGGTTGTGTATTCTGGTACATTCTGGTACTATGCAAAGAAATTCGGAAAGAAGATAGTGTTGTTAAGAATTTGCAATTGACCTGTAACATGGACAGAGACAATCTTCTTCTTTAAGTCATATAAAGAGCAGCTGAGGGAGCTGGGGTTGTTTAGCCTGAAGAAAAACAGGCTCAGGAGAGACCTTATCGCTCCCTACAACTACCTGAAAGGAGGTTGTAACCAGGTGTTGGCCTCTTCTCCCAGGCCACCAGTGACAGAATGAGAAGATATAACCTCAAGCTGTACCAGGGAAGCTTCAGGTTGGGCATGAGGAAAAAATTCTTCATGGAAGAAATTAAGCAGTGGAATGGACTACCCAGGGAGGTAATTGTAAAGCCCCAGGCTCACTCGACGAGTTTCTTAAAGGGTTTTAGGTAGTTTTGTACTCCGAGACAGGCTCAAGGGATAAACATTACAATGTTCTCAGAAGGGTAAACAACAAACTTACTGACAAACTATAGAAAGCAAGGATACTTGGCNTCTTTTAGAGAGTGTTTTCCCACACTTGGCAAATTTTAAGGCAACTCTCAATCAAAATAAAGCATTTCGCAGGGCACTGGTGTAGCAAAATCTAAAACATCCAACTTTACCCAGATTTGGAGAAGGAGGAATCAGGAGAAGAGAGATAGAAAGAGAGACATAGAGAAAAAAGAAAGTACAGATAAAGATTAACAGCCATCACATGAATTCCATCTCAGTCTCATATACTGTAAAATCCAAATGGTGGGCCACAAGCACGCATCTTGTGTGCAATGGCTTTTATCTACTCCGGTCTTTTACAGCCCTCACCACTGTTGGGGTTTTCAGTGTGCCAGTGGCTAATAACCATTCTGGGCTAGATCAGAGGCTCCAGGGTGGAGTGTGGAGCGGGGTACCACCGTCACACCTATTCAGTACTTGCCGTGCCCCATCCTCCTCACCCCCCTCCCCTGCCATACTTTAGTTGTTTTGACCCAGCAATCATTTTCCCCAGTCTCTCACAGTGGTGAAGTCACCAACCCTAGAAGTGTTCAAGAAACAACTGATGTGGCACTTATTGGTATGGTCTAATTGGCAAAGTGGTAATCACTCAAAGGTTGGACTCCATAATTTTGCAGGTATTTTCCAAATTCCCTGATTCTGTGATTCGTCCCTTCCTTCTAAATTAATCCAGACTACTGAAAGTACAGAAAACTGAAAACCATAGGATTTTTTGTAATTAATATTTTGCAGCCTCAAAAAATAAAATTCAAATCATATTTTAAATGAAGGCAAACAATTTTAAGGGGAGGTTGAGTGTATTTGCAACTGGAAATAACAGAGCCCTTGAATATTCACTATGCTCCTGTGCCCAAATTGACACTGGAAAATAAAAACATGTAGCTAGCTACTGAAGATCTTATTATACAAATATATCTTATCAAGACATCTTGCTCATCCTGCCATATGACTTAGCTAAATAGCCTGTTTCTGTAGAGGACAATTGGTACAGCTAAGCAAAATAAGAAACATACAAGAGTTACCAAAGAGAGTGCAGTTATCACTTTAAAAAATTGATTATGGGAGCACAAACAGCCAAAGAAAAATTCATGAACTCTGGGACCAGGGAAAACAGAAATAAGTGTATGAGGAATATGACAGCAAAAATATGTTAAAAATGACTAATTACTAGAATACAATGGTAACACAGTAATGATGGAAGAAAACAGAAGAGTTGAATATATATTTCTAGTCTTTACTCAGAAGGAACCAGCATGATCAATCCTCTTACCTCACTAAGAAGGTAAAGTACTTTCCAGTCCATTGGTGAGTAAAGATATATAAAACAATATCTACATGTTGCAAACATTTACTAATGATATACATTTCTAATAAATCTTGGAATACCATGGAATTTCCAGCAGAATGAAGACTGATGGTACTATATAATCACTTAAAAAAGAAGGCAAGTGACCCACATAACTGCAGACTGCTACTCTTTTATCAAGTCTGAGGTAAAATGATGGAAAAATGGATCTGAAAATAATTTAACTAAGATTCAAGAACAGCAAAATTCTTATTCAACAAAGGTTTTTTTTGAAAATAGCTGAAGTGAAATAGAGCTAAATATACAGAGATTGAGAAGTTCAGAATACACTTAATAGCACTCTGATTTAAAAATAAACACTCTATAGCATTTCCACAACATTAAGAATGTGAAATTTGTTTAAGAGGTGCTGACTGACAAATCTCAAAGAATATTGACAGTTAGCTCAATGAATTGATAAGATAGTATTTTAAAAATTAAACAACCTGGACTAGCTAAAACCAGGGAAATATGAGGGAAATATTTCACAGAAATTAAAAGGTGTTCCTCTAAGAAGGCAATATGGCTGACAGCCCAGCTGAAGTGAACTACAGATGATAGAAGGTTGAGGTACTCAACAATTTTTTTGCCTCAGTCTCAGTTGCCCTGGGGACTACCAACCTGTCAGCCTCACCTCTCTGCCCTGGAATAACATGGAACAAATTCTTCTAGAAGCTATGCCAAGGCATATGAAAGAAAGCAAGGTGAATGTGCCCCTCTACCTGGCTCTTGTGAGACCCCACCTGCAGTACTGCATCCAGCTCTGAGTTCCTCAGCATAAGAACGATATTGACCTGTTGGAGTGAGTCCAGAGGAGGGCCATGAAGATTGTGATAGGGATGGAACAACTTTCCTGTAAGGAAAGACTTAGAGAATTGTGATTGTTCAGATTGTTTTGGGGTGACCTAATTGTGGCCTTCCAGTACCTGAAGGGGGCCTACAAAACAGAATTTTTACAAGGGCTTGTAGTGACAGGACAAGGGTGGGTTGTTTTAAACTGAAATACAATAGGTTTAGATTACAAGTTAGGAAGAAATTCTTTACTGTGAGGGTGGTGAAGCATTGGAACAGGTTGCCCAGAGAAGCTGTGGCTGCCCTATTGCTGGAAATATTCAAGGCTGGGTTGCATGGAGCTCTGAGCAACCTGGTGTAGTGTATGGTGTCCCTACTCCTGGAACTAGATGTTCCCTTTCAATCCAAGCCATTCTATGATTCTTGCTAGAAGCAAAATTTTCTTTCAAAGTTACATTACGTAGGATTTATGTTTTCAGTGCTGTTCACACTATTTTTTTTAGATTCAGCAAAGATAGTACCCTTATGATGATTTGAGCCCTTTAAAGTTATTGACTTGATCCTTAAAATCACAACATAGTAAGGATAAAACTTTGCCATACAGACAAGAAAGGCAAGTATACAGCCAAATGTACTTGCATTTTGGTGGTTTAAACAAAAGACTAACAACTGACCAAAACCCAATATTGCAATATTTGGGTAGACACATAAAAAGTAATTTACCATTTGAGATGTAAAGTCCCTGAAACTAGTATGAAGAGCAGAAAGACATAGCCATTGAAAAAATATGCAGTGGGTAACCATGTAACCCTGTAACACAGTGGCTTGGTATGGGTTACAAGGTTGGCAATGACTTTGCAAGACTTCAGCACTGGCTTTGTCAGTCTTGCTCATTGTGAACTTTTCTTGCTCTGCCTGCAGCTTTGTTTTACCTGCTTTAGCTGTGTTGGCAATTTCTCTAATTGACTAGATACCTAAGGCTAACTTTGTTTACTTTTTAGCTGTGTATGTTACAGTCATACACGCTTTTATTGAGCTAACAGTGCATACAGTTAGTTTTATGTAGATAGCAGTAATGAGTGGTTCTTGTAGGTAGAATAAGGTATTTAGCGCTCTAATACAATGATATAGTGTACAGTCATACAAGCCTGGTATGACATCAAGAGTCTTGAGGAGAGCCAGGGTTTGGCATGGAGAGTACAGGCACAGGGTATGTAAAAGCATGAAAAAGAGTAGAAACTTACAAAAGTGTGTATATCAATTTTAACTGCATTATTAGTCTTTCTTTTTGTGTTACAATTACATCTGGACTAATAATAATTTGACTAGGTTTCAACGATTCTAACAATAAAGTTTCAGCTTATAGGGTGCACTGTTGCTTTGCCCATGAACAATATTTTTAGATTAACAATTGCTCTAAGATCTGATCTTGTAAATCATACTGATGTAATAACTATATGACTATGTCAGATATGGTATATTTTTATAAATGAAGATATAATATAGTGCTTTTAAAAAACTTTTAGAAGTGCAAGACATTGTTAATATTTTTTTTGCAGCCATAATGAAGTGTTTTGTTTTAGTCAGTTCAAAGTCCTGTTCCTAGTTAAGTACTAAAGTAAAAATAAGGAGGAAATATTTTTCAAGGTTTCAGTAGAGAAACTTTTTTTGTTTTTTAAATATCTGCATTTCTTTCCTCTTCTTGATGAACCCTTTCATGTGTCATACAGCTGTCTTCCCGATAATAGAGGT
Organism: Sclerurus mexicanus; assembly: GCA_013396755.1. Classification (NCBI taxonomy): domain Eukaryota; kingdom Metazoa; phylum Chordata; class Aves; order Passeriformes; family Furnariidae; genus Sclerurus; species Sclerurus mexicanus. Next base: position 1,368,838 of record VWZF01001682.1, on the reverse strand, counting down.
TGTGAAGGTTTTCTGTTCCTTGTCAGTAGGGCAAGAGGTAGTTTATGAATGAATTAAAAGAAACTAATGCCTCATGAACATGCCATACTGGAAATAGTTTATAAATTTTACATGTGTTCTGGTGATTGCTGTACTTTATGGACATTTGAAGCCTTGACTTTAGATAGAGAAACCAGGAGGCTATTTAAACAGATTTTGGTATACAAACTGGTGCATCTCTTAAGAGCTATAATAAAGTGGGTAGAAACCAAAGTTTCTGCCTGTGTCAGAATGCTGATGTAAGGAAGATAAAAGTTTGGCCCCAGATGTGTAATATCCAGATTCCCATACTATTCACTTAATATCAGTGCCTGTTAAAAACAAGAAGCTAAATCTAGGATATTTTTCCTTAGTGTAGTAGCACATAATTCTCTAAAGATGCAGAGAAGTATTATTATCTCTGCTTTCCAACTAGGTAACAGAAATACCAATACTTTACTGAAATGATTAAAAAAACTTGACATAATATAAAACTTAGTCTTTTGTATCCTCCATTAACTTCTATAGTGCCACTAGCAACTTTTTCAAATCAGTATGCTGGGTTGCATTGATTTTGGTGTCAGATTACATTGTCTCCAGAATCAAGATCAGGAG